>KN834840.1:177888-195322 GCA_000827265.1 Collybiopsis luxurians FD-317 M1
CCCCACGAGACCCTTAAAGACACTTCAGAGATACTTCAGAAATATCTCAGGGAGCTTGAAGGTCTCTAGGATTTTGGCCATAGCCTAGGGTGCCCAGGCTACCCAGGCTACCCAAAGCTCCCAGAGGTGCCTAGGCTAAGGTCAAAATCCTAGAGAGCCCTCAAAGACACTTCAGAAATCTCTCAGGGAGCTTAAAGGTCTTTAGGATTTTGGCCATAGCCTAGGCTACCCAGGCTACCCAAAGCTCCCAGGGGTGCCTCAGGATATCTTGGCTAACCTGGGCCAAGGGTAGTTTTCCTGATGGATCAGATTAGATCTCTTTGGGATAGTCTGGACAAGCATTGGCTATCTGAAAATTGGAAGGCCAAGGTACAAAAAACATTCTATCTGCTTGATAATTACCCTTGGTATTGAGGTGGGACCTAGTCTTGCTCTGTTTAGACTCTAGCTTGTCCTCAATAATGAAAAAAGCTGATAGGTCTACAATTTTTCTCCAAGGTGTCACAGCAAACTTCCTGGTATGATCACAATTGAGCTGGAGTTTCCAATGAATTCCATGGAAATGACCAGATGTTATTCCTGCCTCAATAGGAAACAGGCATTCTTCAAGCTAGCTATGTATAATCAAGCTTCACTGAATTGATCAGGAGTTACCCTAAAGTTTTATATCCCCATAGGCAGTGCCCTCTGAGCAATAATCACATCAAGACTTTGCCGCAGGGACTGTTCATCCAATATTGGCTGAAGATGAGTCATGGCTTGCCCAATTTATTAAAAAAATCTAGAACTAACATGAACATTTCTGTTCCAGATATATAAGGCCAGATTTTTGATTGCGTTGTTCATATTTTTGATACTCCAATGGCCCAGCCCATTGTAATTGCACACCTGCAAATTGTCCAACTGCCACATCTCATAGTTGGCCCACAAGGATTGGTTGGTATCGGGGTCCTACCTGCTTTCCAGAACATCCAAGGAATTTACCATATCTCATATGACTTCCTCCAAAGAGCAACGGAGGATAATCCCCCAGCTGGATGGGGTGCTTATAGAGGTCAGTCCTTCAGTGCAACACAAATGTGCTTATTTGCCTGATTGTGACTGCTATACAGCGAATACATATTGAGCAGTTATTAGGCATTTGAATGGGGCTGGTTTTGCTTGAAACCAATATTCTGACTACTCCAATCCTAATGCTGGACCTTTGTACACATATTGGACTATGGTCTCCTTGCAATTTGCCTTACCACCCACAAAAATGGCAACTACCTTGAAAAAAATCAAAATTTCACTGGTTTTAGATGAGCCTACCTGGGACCAGACTGACCACCTCCAACTAGGTGGTGACTTTTCTGACATGCTAGAAGGACCAACTCCCCAAATTCTCACTTTCAGTGCTATATTGGCCATACCCCCCCAGTCTTATCTGCCAGGTCAGTGCCCTTCTGTTTCCCGAGACAATATTAACCATCCTACCTTGACATATAGGTCAACCTTTTAATTGCCCAAGACATACCCATCCTAGTCCAGCTGCAAACAATCCTGCTAACTGGAGGCACTAAGATGAGGGAAGATTAGGGGCTTTTTGTTATACAAGTTCATACAGCAGGGTTCGCAGAAGGGGGTTCAATATGTACCAAGATATTTTGTAGAATCTATGTACCAATCCAGCTGTTTGTGCTCCAGAGTGCTTCTCACTCATCCCATCTAATATTGTTGCACCTGCCACTGTTCGGAGCTATCACATCAAGGATTTGGAGTCTTCAAATACACAACATTGAGGTCATTTGCAGACACCAAGTTATATGCAACAAGAATGATCTCTATACAGGTAAGTCCTTCAAAGTACACATGTTTTGAGCACACTATGCTAATTTCCATCATCAATTGAGGCCAGGACCCTATCACTGCTCTCTGAATGTTCCACTGCATTGTACATCCTCCAACAATCCTTCATAGAGTTCATTGAATCCAAGATTCCATCCCTTATTCAATATTTGGGGCATAGTACCTTCACAGCTCCAATTGATAACTGCTGAAGGCTAGCTGAATTGAGGACAACCTGGGCTGTTTGTCATTTGTGTAGCATCACTGCTCAGGGACACTGCTCAGGGACACTAGTTTCATATTGTATTCTAACAGAATGTATCTGCTCATTCTCATCTCAAATATGAAAAAGCTTGGAATTATAAATGCAACTTTCCACTTCTATGGCACATATTGCTAGCCAGGATTCAAACCTTTGGGTGGATCCAACCCAATTGTGAAATTGCTCCTAAGTGCCCATTCAGTGTTTAATTCCTAGCCTGCATTACATGAAGTATGTCTTTTGCCTTCATCACTACCATCACTGCCATACAAAATGGCTTTCACATTGCATTCGTGAAGGACCTTAAAACAGGAGTGAGTTGTACTTGTCCATTGAGTGCTCAAATCACTGAGGTATGCTAGCAACCCCAGAATTGCATGGATTGCTGATGAGTATCTTCTCAGAGTGATGCACTATGGTGTCCGCAACAGGACAGGAGACTCATTGACACAAAAAGATCATTTTCATTCAGGGGCCGGTAAGCAGTAAGTCACACCAAATATGCATTAGTCTGCATTGAGAAAAAAAATTGAAGAGTGCTATTGCCAAAATTTCAGATGCCCTCAATATTCACTGCCAAGAGGATGTCATTACCCACTTCAGGCAACCACCTGACAGACCTAATTAGGATAATTTTTCAATGTCAAAAATTTATTCTAAGAAGGTCACCCAGGAGGCCTTTAGCCCATCCTAACTTAGGGGTGGCTACAGCCTACATTTTTCAATATAGCCCAGGCTGCAGCCAAGTCAACAATATCAGCTGGGCTGCAGCCTATTTAGCCCAAAACTTTCTAAGCACAAGTTATGTCCTTCTTAGCCTTTCATATCTTTTTTGATTATATTGGAAGTAGATGGAAATAGTGGGTTAGTTACATTGCTCATTTGACACTTACACTAATATTTAGCCTATTATATTTAGAAACTCTGCTTTTCAAAATGACCAAAGATAAAAATGCTCTAAAGTGTGATATAATTCAGTGGATAATAATGAGACCAGCTTCAAAATGTCAATCAGTACAGAAGCTTCTTTCTATGTATCAAATCTAGCACATTATAAACCCAATCACTTCTCTGCTTATTGACAAAATGGAATACATGGAACATAAGATATGTCATATTGTCTGGAAGCAGCAGCCTCCACCTCTCTTCTCAATTCCAGCTGCAGCCAATGGGTTTTTCCCTAGAGGGGGCTGCAGCCATTGGATCTGGAAACAGAAGGGCTCTAGCCCACTCAGCAATTATACATCTGGGCTACAGCCCTATTAGGAAACAGACATCCAGGCTGCAGCCCTATCAGGAAACAGATATCTGGGCTGCAGCCCTCTCCTTTACAGATCTGACAGCTGCAGCCCACCATGAGACAAGTTTGCCAGGCTGCAACCTCTAATGCAATTTTGTCTGCCTACAACTCTATTTCATTTCAAAGTTTCTTCATTACGGATTGCCTCAGTTCAAACTTTTTTTACAAAAAATCTCAACACAAACTGCAAGTTCTTGTGGTTTAAATGAAGTACGTTGGGTAATATATTATAAAAAGGACTAGATAGAATTGAAACCGAAATAATTACCACTAAGCCTAGTAACAAATACTCTATACAATCTACCAATGATATAGATAATGAAAACATTTGAGGATGAACAACTACTTATGTCGGGAAGGCAAACCGGCAATGAGGCACTGGAGCTGACTCTTCCCTTTCATGATCTCACTATCCTTCTCCTCCACAATCTTCACTTTGCATTTATGTTTCCAACTACTTGGTTTCACCTTGTTGACCTCATCAACTTTGACCTTATCCAAATCAGAATGTCACTCTAGTCAATGCATTTTCCTTGGTTGTCCAGTATCCAACTCATTGTCACTAGAATCAGGTGCATGTGTCCTAACTTTTGGAGCAATGGGTACATCTGCTTCTTCCTCTTTGTCCTCATTCACTGTTGTCCTCACAAGTTTGACCAACTGCGAAGTTTTCAGTTTCTTTCATGCTGGATTTCTTGAGAAATTTTGTGGGCGGAACATCTTGCGAAGACTTCATAATCTTTTCTGCAGGTCTCAAAGATTGCTCATGAATGCGCAGTGGAGCAGAGTCTTTGTCCTTGGAACTGTGCATGGACTGCAACAGCGTAGAAGACACTGGAATGAGTTTCTTCATGTGGTGGGTGAGCAGAATGTGTCCAGAAGTCTCCTGAATCCTTTACACAGCAGCCTTTTTAGATTGTTTTTGAGGACAAACCACATCCTCCTTGTCAGATAAAGGAGGAGGAGGTGAAGGAAGTCTATTGCTATCATCATTGTTACTGCCGTTGCCAGTGTTGCTACCATGAGCAGGGGGGTTCTTGTCTGGAAGACTCTCCTTGTGGGGCAGGGCTTTCAATTTAGGCTGCTTTCCAAGATGATCTTTCCTTGATCGACCATTCTCAGACTCCTTTTGAGCCTTATCGCTCTTCTTGCTCTTCCCCGCTACTGTCCCTTCCTCCTCATTTGATTCACACTCTTTTCGAGGCTTATCACTCTTCTTGATCTTCCCTGCTACTGCCCCTCCCTCCTCGCTTGATTTGCGCTCTGTTTGAGCCTTGTCATTCTTCCTGCTCTTCCCCGCTATCAACTGTGCTGCTTCATCAATGGCCTCGCTCTCTTTTCTGTCTTTGCCTGTCTTCCTGCCTCTCTGTGCTGCTCCTGTCCCAACATTGTTGTTGTCATTGTCGTCAATTATCAAAGCATTGCTCAAATGTAATTGGTATTTCTTTGACTGATGGACAAGGCAAAGCGGCTTTCCAATCTCCTTGCCTTCTTTCAGTGCTGCTCAAACAATAGGAATATGGGCTTGGTCTCTGATAGAGAGGGCCATTTACTCTATAGGTGATGTCAGCGATTCATAACCAATAAATTCTTGCAAGTGAAGAAAAACTCAGCTTCATCCCAGGGAATGAAATGCACAAGTTCACCCCCCTCATCCTCATCATCCTCATCATCACTGTTGCTGCCCTTGCCCTTGCCTTTGCCCTTGCCCTCATCATCTTCAAAAAGGGGCACAGAATTGCCCTCACCTGAAACACCTTTCTTCCAAGCTTTGAGTTGGCATTTAACAAGAACTTTAAGGTTGTTGACAGGAATTTGCCACATTGCAGTTAAACCTGCATCACCGGGAGCTCCTGGTACTTTCAAGTGGACCAGCCATCCAACTAAACAGACCTTCCACTTGGCACACATGTCAGCAAAGCTAGCCCCCCAGTGGAACTCTTGCAGATTGGACTCAGGATGCACTTCACCTAGATATAACTCATTAGCATCCAGGAAATACAATTGAATTGTCTTCAAATTAGGACTTACAAAGTAGTAATACCAATATATCTTTGAAAGCTGTACGCAACCAACTTTTCTGGTCCAAATAACAATCAATAAACTTTTGCTTCTCAGGCAGCAATAGGTTATCCTGCTGCAGTCGCATATACTGAGTGTGAATCATAGTACTGTAATCCACACTCTGCACTTTCAAAGTGCTGGCATTTGCATTCCTCATCCCTTCAAAGAGTTCATCTCCCCCCCACTGCACTGCTTTGGCCATAACAGGATCCACTACCCACCTGAAGAAGCTCAGTCCATGAGTGTCATACATGAGACTAGCCTAAAGTAGGAGAGCCCGGTGAGCATGAACGTCACCTTCCAGAGGTAGGGGGAAAAGAAACAAAAACTTATGTGGTCCAAAAATTTGCTACATAGTTTGACCAAATGAGTTTCGGAGTAGCCTTCCACCTGTTCTTCAGAGGTGTGGTCATGCATCTTCTTCACATACCATTCATTCAGCTGCACTACATAATAATCCTTTTTCTTTTCTGGAAGATCGAGCACTTCTTTATATGCCTGCTGAATAGATGCCTGAAATTCTTCCCAACATTGTCCCGGTTGTTGTTTCCAATCCATGCCGTCCTCCACAACCATGAAGTACTGGAACTGATTCCACATGTTCATCTTATGGGGCTCTTTGACAACCTCCCCTATGGCAGAGAAAACTGCTGCCTCACTTTTTCCAATCCTCTTTGCCAGGGCTTTGATATGCCAGCAATAGTCAGTCTTGAGCTGAAGTGCCTCCATGATCCACTCCTTGCACAAAGCACCGGCCTTGTTTTTACCCTCACCCTCAGCACTCACAGCTTCTCCATTAAGTGCATCTGTGTCATCTTTCCCTTCATCATCAGAGACTGTTTCTACGGTGCACTCCTTGCCTTTCATAGAGGATAACTGTCTTTCAGCAGGCGGGGAGTCTACACTCTGTTGGACTGGCTCATCTGGTGCTAGGCTGTTCCACTCCTCTTCCTCATACTCTTCTTCTTCCTCCACAACTGGTAATTCCTTACTGAGCTTTTCATCCTCTTCTACCCCTGCTGGTGAATCCTCTTCTTCCTCTTCATCCACTTCTACTCCCACCAGTGAACCCTCTTCTTCTCCTTCATCTACTTTGCTAACTGGTGAAAGTGGTCCATGAGCTCCTAGGCAAGCTCCTACTAAGTAATCTTCAATGACATCAATATTGTCATCAAATAAATGGCACACATCCCTTCTGCAAATCAGTTTCTTGTCTGCCTCATGCTGTGAAGTTTGACATACCAGAGGACTTGGACTGGTATCAGGCACAGGGCTAGACCCTATATTGTCACCAGGAAAGGGCAGAGGCCTCAAAGGACCTGCCACAGGAGACGAGGGAGGATAGGATGCTGCACAATGTGAAGTTTGATGTTCCAGGGGACTTGGACTGGTATCAGGCACAGGGCTAGACCCTAGTCTGTCCTCAGGAAAGGGTGGATGCCTCGAAGGGCCTGCCAAAGGAGAAGAGGGAGGATAGGATGCTGCACAAGGCATTGGAGAGGGAGAAGAAGGAGGCAATGCTGGTTGTAGTTTGTAGGCAAGTTTCCAAACCATAGGAGGTGTCGGGGGTAACATTTTACCTTCCAAAATAGCATTGTACTTGCCAATCAGACTGTTGACAACCATAATGCATAGATCTTCCCTATTGTTAAGCTGAGCAACAGTAGCGGACAGTGTCAAAGGTGGAAGTCTGTATTGTTTGTTGAAATGTACAGTGACAGCATTCATTTGCTGAGGATGGCGGGACCATGCGCTGGTTCTCCAGCCATGCATAAGGCCAAATAAACTGTGGCTTATGATGTATTCTCCATCTCCAGGTTCACCAGTCTTTGGACTACATAGTTCAGAGTTGGGAGACATGAGAACATCCCACTGATGAGGACTTCCTTCAGTAAAGGGATCATTTGTTAGCAATTTTGTGGTAGGGAGATATTGGGGGTGAATGGTTGTTCTACAGAGGCCAGCAATTCACAAAACATGTCAGTGTCATGCACAAGGGCTGGGGGTTGAGGACTGTGGTTGGAAGATGGTGCTTCTATTCCAAGGGTTGTGGACTCATCAGTAGTGGGTCAAGAATGAAGCAGAGACACTTCTGGAAATGGAGGTCCTGTTGGAAGGGCATCATTGATCATTATCAATGGGAGAGGGAGAGGGATGGAACAAGAACAGGGGGGATGAGAAGCGGAGTCTTCCTGGGTGTGCATGGAGTACATGCCCAGCATGAGAGGGAGTGCCTGTTTGCGCAGTTTTCAGTGTTTGGCTAAATCTACAATGATGGAGTTAGACTGACTGCATGTTTAAATTTTTTGCAATAACTGACCAACAATAATAATAAAGAGAAACGTGTCAAAAAATTGGAAATGAAAACTTGAAGTATTGCTTTTACCCCCCCTTTAAGGTTGAGGTTTTGATTTTGAGAGTTGTTTCTCCCAATTAAATGACAGCTTCAACTGCCTGTCTCAACTCCCTTTCCTCCTTGTCTCACAGGGCTAGGTTTTTGAGTTCTTTGAGGAGCTCAAGAGGTAACTTTTGTTTCCTCAGATGTGCTTTCTCCCACTCACAAATCAAATCAATACTTCCTACCATACCTTTCCAGGGAATCCAGGATTCCTCATCATACCCTTTCCATGTGATTAAATACTGGATTCCTCTGTCCATTTCTCCCATTGGATGACTATCTTTTATTGACTCAACTTCATATTCTGGTTCTCCTTTAATGTAGATTGGTGGGGGAGGCAATACGACTCGCTGGAAAGGATCTGGGTGGTGTGGTTTTAGTCTATCAACATGGAATACATTGTGGATTTGTTGTAGGTCCCCCAGTAACTTGAGTCGATATGTGTGAGATCCTATTTTATTGAGTATCATATAGGGTCCTGTCCACTTGTGATCCAATTTTTTTGGTAGGCCTTCTTGTTCAGATGTTACCCATATCCAACCAGACTTGGTCGCCCTTTTTCCAATCAGGATTTCTGGCACGGTGGCAATTGAACTGATTCGCTGCTGCCTCATTTGCTTCATATATTTGTTGTTTTAGATATTTGTGTATTTCTTTTAACTTAGTAGCATACTGGTTTGCTTCTGAGTTGTTCACCTTTGATAGGTTAATCGAAAGTTTTGGATGATATCCTTTATTCACAAAGAAGGGTGTTAATCCTGTAGTTGAATGGGGAGTGTTGTTGTATATGAATTCTGCGATAGATAATAAGGCATCCCAGTTGTCTTGGTCATAAGATGTATAGATTCTTAGGTATCCTTTGAGGCTTTGATTAGTTCTTTCTGTTTGCCCATCCATTTGAGGGTGGTAAGCCATCAAGAGTTGAGACTCAATACCAAGTATTTTACACAATTCCTTCCAAAACTGGGAGATGAACAAGCTTCCTTGATCCGAGACAATATTTGCTGGTAGCCCATGTTTCAAGAATACATTTTCAAGGAATAGTCTTGCAAAATCCTTTGCAGTGTCTGTCGTGTGACAGGAAATATAGATGGCTTGTTTTGTGAGCCAATCTACTACTACTAGGATTGCATCAAATTGTTCTTTTCCTGCTTTCGGGAGTTGTACTATATGGTCCATCAAAATTGAGCTCCAGGGTCTTTGCCCAATGGGTAGAGGTTTCAGATTTCTATAATGGAGAGTTCTTCTAGCCTTGAATCTTAGTATGGCAGCTTTGTACATAGTGATGTATGTCCTTGCTGCTTCCTTTCCAAAAGAATAACTGATTGAGTATCTTTTTTGTTTTCTTCTTGCCCAGATGTCCTCTGAGTGTGTGATTGTGATAGGCAGATAGTACATCTCATTGAAGGTCTGTGTTGTTAGGGACATATATACAACCTTGTCATATAAGTAACCCATTTTTGAATACCATATTTTTAATCTTTCCTTCTCAAATCAGCTTTATTGTGTCTCACGTGAACTCGTCTTGTTCTGCCTTTTGAATTTGTTCTAATAACAAATCCTCATTCAAAAGCAATGCTGCATTGAGTCATTCCAGAGGAATCAATATTTGCTCTCTTCCTGCTCTAGCAGAGTCCCTATCAATTCCTTTCTTTGGGTATACATCTGCTCGTCTCATCAGAGCATCTGGTTTTGCTCCCAAAGTTCTGGGTCAATAATTGATTCGAAAGTTGAATCCCAACAAAGCTTCTGACCACTTAGCTTGTCTTGCTGACAGTTGTTTGGTGGTCATGAACCATTGCAGGTTATTATGATCAGAGTAGACTTGTATTTGGAATCTTGAACCATCACAATAGGCTCTCCAAACTTTGAAACATTCCACAATAGCCAGTAATTCCTTGTCATAAATATTGTAATTTATTTCAGCTGGTGTCATGGATTGAGTATGAAAAGCAATTGGATGTATTTCTCCAGTTTTTGGATCCAGACAATATTCCTGCTATTGCCCAATCTGATGTGTCACATTCCAGAATAATCAGAAGTTCTGGGTTGAAATGTCATAGTACTGGGGCATGTGTAAAGGCATTTTTTAATAAATTGAAACACCTTTGACACAGCTTGTCCCAGTGCCAAGCAGCATATTTTTGCAGTAGAGACATTACGGCTTTCATTATGCCACTATAATTGTCAATAAATCTGCAATAGAAATATGCAAATCCCAAAAATGATTGCAGTTCTTTGACATTTCAAGGAACTGGCCAAGACATTATGGCTTTTACATTGGATTGATCCATCAACACTCCTTCAGGATTTATTATTACTCCCAGATATTCAACTGTGTCAGTATCAAAACTGCATTTTTCTGGTTTTGCATGAAGGTGGTTGTCCTGTAGCCTTTGTAATACCTTTTGGACTTGTTCCTCATGGGTTTTTTCATCATCCAAATAGATGAGGATGTCGTCCAAGTAAATAACCACACATACATTGAGTAAATCATGGAAAATGTCATTCATAAAAAATTGGAAAGCCAAGGGGGCATTTGTTAATCCAAAGGGCATGACCAACATTTCATAGGATCCGTATTGCATATGAAATGCTGTTTTCCATTCATGTCCTTCTGCTATTCAGACATTGTTATATCCTGCTCTCAAATCAAGTTTTGTGAAGTACTTTGCCCTTCATAATTGGTTGACTAGCAGTCCAATGAGAGGTAAAGGATACCTATTCTTCCTTGTGATTCAATTCAAGGTGCAATAGTCAACACAAAGCCTTAGGCTTCCATCCTTCTTTTTTACAAATAGAACTGGAGCTCCAGCAGGCAAATTGGAGGCTCTAATAAACCCCTTTCCTAGCATATCATCTACATAGTCCTTTACAGCTTTTAGTTCTGTTTCTGACATATTGTAGAGTTTTCCAAAGGGAGGAGCTGAGTCCCCTTCCGTCTCAATTTTTAAATCATATGGACAGTGTAGAGGTAAGACTTTTGCCTCTCCTGGGGAGAACATGTCCAAGAAGTCTCAATACTTCTCAGGAACATGTTTGAGTATCTCTTCTTTGTCCTTTCAAGATTCTCCAGTCTCTGCTTCTGTCAGAAGCTTTTCTGTAACTTCCCTATTTCCTCAAATTGACTCGTGAGTTGCAGATTTTTCCATATTAGTGGTATCATCATTATTCACTTGATTCGGGACTGTGGTGATATGCAGGAAATAGGCAGGTGTTCCATCTCATATTATAGTGTCCATTGCACTTATGAGACTTACTGCCTTGCCTGGGAGGTTTGGACCCATCCTCCTTTTGACCTTTTCAGGTTTTCCTATCTTCATCCCTCATTTTGTACATTTTCTCTGTTGCTGGAGTGCAGAGGTTTTTGAGATATTTAATACCCTTGTCAACAGGCCTTGTGGAATAGAATCCTGATGCAATTTTCTGACTTGTTTATATATCCACCTCTGTTTCTGCTTGTATGCTGGCAGTTTTGAACTTCTTTTGTCAATCCTTTCTGCCCAAGCTTTCAATGCTTTCTCGGAGTATCCATTTCCATTGTCCCCTATATTGTATTTATTTTTCCATTTTTCAAGATCCTTGTCATAATCATTAGCCCAATTCATATAAATCAACCATTCATTGAATTCCAAAACCAACGAGTCTACATCCACATTTTCATCTTTGTTTATTTGTTCATTATAGGCTGATTTGTGTTTCAAGTCAGGGATTGGTGTATCCTGCTTCTCGCTAGTATTCAAGTTCCATGTACCGGTGAATGAATCAACTAGTGAAGCTGAAATCCATTCTCTTCCTTGGAATGTCAAAGTCAAATCCTTCCAATTTATTTCAGGATTGAATTCTTTGAGCCATGGTAAACCTAACACAATAGGAGCTGTTGGGTGTAGTTGGGTTATTAGGAATTTGACTGTTTGAATTGAACCATCAGTGAAGCTGATAGTATCTTTAAAATTTTTGTTATATCCCCTGCTGAAGTTGGCTGTCCATCAAATAATTCAAGTGGAATTGGAGTATCTAAATCAGAGATATTTTTTGGGAATTTTTCTGCAAAGTTTTTTTTGATAAAAGAACAAGTCGTGCCCAAATCAATAAGAGTATTGTAGCTTAGATTTTCGGAATCAGAGAAGGGGAAACATGTCGAGACAAGAAATGAGTTGTTAGAGCAAGACAAAAGATAAGCTGGGGATGTTTTTTCTATTACTGCCCCATGACAGACCGCTTGAGCAGGGTTTTTTGAATTCCAGGCTGCTCTCAATGTGTCTCTAGAATCCACTCCACTTTTCCCAAGTTGTTTTTTATCTTGACATTCCAAATCTCATTGTTAGGCAGGTCCCCTTCTAAAGTAAAAGTTGCAGCCCTCAACTGGTCACTTTGTTGATTGTTTATACTCAAAGTTCCATTTTTTGGAGGGTCCCAATTCTCCCAATTTTTGCAATCTTTACCAATATGATCTGAGCCACCACAATTATAGCAGAGTCCCAGTTTACAACATTGGCAGAACTCTTCAACTTGCTCAGGGGTCCTGGCAGCTTGAATCACCCATAGGACTTCTTTGTCTCCTGGGTTTTTTGAGACTCCATTGTTTCCTCCCTGATTTTCTAAGCCTTCTCTGCTATTTCCATTCTGACTCAAGACACTTGCAAAGTCCTCAGATTGTCCATATACCATACCACTAATATTGTCCAAATTTACATTACTATCCCAAGCTGCCACTCCTCTTTGTCAATTGGTCCAATTACCTTGATTCCTACCTTGTTGACCCCCTGCTTGCTGGGGGTTATTATTATTGGATCCTTGTTGTGGGTTAGAGTTTTAAGGATTCAATGGGGCCATAGGATTATATGTCCTGAAACCAGAATTTCCTCCACAAGAATGAGCTGCATTGGTTGCACAAATCAAATTGTCCAACTCCTGGAATCACTGTACCCATTGTGGATAATTCTGAGGGGGATGAGTTTGAGCCGCTACTGTAACATCGAGACTCCTTGTTACTGCCCCTCGGAGCATTGCTACTAATGCTGTGTTATTGTATCCCATCTTGAATGCATACTCCTGGAATCGAATAATAAATGTTGCAAATGATTTGTTGTCCATCTGCTTGATCCAGGCCAGTTTCACCTGTGCATCTTGTGCAGGATCAAATAATCTGAAATATGATGTGAATTCTGCAACAAAGTCAATCCAAGTACAGAGAGCAGGGACAGGGATCCCAGCCTCTTCCTGTTTCAGCAAATTGTTGTAGTGAGTAGCTGCTGCCCCTGTCAGATACAAGACAGCAAAACCAATTTTATCTGAGTCATTCTTGTAGATAGTAGGCTTGGCCATGAAAGTGCAATGAACTTGTGAGAGGAAAGGTTCCCATTTCCACCTATCAGAACTGTCAAAAGGGTCAGGTTTTTTGACATCAAGTTTTGCTTCCTTATTTGATTGATCTTTTTGCTGATCAAATTCTGGAATCTGACTTGTGTTTTGTCCTGCAGGACCTGGTTCTCCTCTCTTGCCTCTGGGGCCTTGTACAGCCACCCATTCATTTGCCAGGTGCCAATATGCATTGTGATTTGAACCCCAATTGTCAGGATCATCAGGTAGTCCTCCTGGGCTACCTGGTCCTCCTGGTCCCCCAGGTCCCCCTGGTCCACCACCTCCAGATCCACCTCTAAAACTGCCATTTCTACTACCTCTTTTTCTTTCTGAATTTCCATCACTAATTCCTCCCGTCTGCATAACTCCTCCATATGGAGATCCTCCCAGAGGTCCTCCTGGAGCTCCTGCTACTCCATACCCTCTGTAGGTACTGGCACAATTCAAGTAGTCATACATTGGCTCCGCTATGTAGGGTCTATACTCTCGAGTCCCCGATCTCCAATATTGTTCAGCTGGGACTCTCACAGGTTCCTGATGCATTGAGACAATAGGGTGATAATCATTTGTTACTTGTCCAGGTGTTCTATGTGGAATTGCAGGTATTGAGTCAAAATTCCTGCCAGTCAGATGGACATATTGCCTAGGAGCAGCTGTAAATACAGGTGGAGTAAATCCTGCAGCCTGAGGAGCAGTTTCCACAACTACTGGTGGTGGGACATGCACTGTTTGTTGAACTGCAGGCTGTTGAGGGGGGACTTCTGTGGTTCTCAGTGGTTGGGGAATCTGGCAACTCAATTCCCTAGCAAAAGGATTAACCACTTTCCCTATACCCTTTATGTTTCATAGGGGGGTGAATTCTTTCTTCTCTAGTGGGGGCATTGAGTGCTGAGTCTTGAGAGCTGAAGGGCAAAGCTGGTCTTTGGAAAATGAGAGATCCCAGTCATCTCAACTTCTCATGAAGTTAAATTTTTCATTCTCAAATTTGTTCCTTTCCCCTGAAGGTGGGGCATATGCCATATTCCACTGTTTTACCTGACCTGGTCCCAATGTCTCCTATTGGTTTTGCTGTTCACTGACTCAGGCCATGTTTCCAGGATCTGAATATTGAGATGAGAAGGGAATTTCCAGTCCAGTGGTATTTGGGGAATTCACCAAACCCCTGGCATTCCAACCAGGTCCTTCCAACTGATTATTCTCATGGAAAGCTTTGGGTGTTTCTCTCCTATGGTATGTCAGACTGTCAGTCCTGAATCCCAAATGATTCAGCCATAATGAGTGTCCCAAATTGGGCTCTGTCATTGTTTGTTCAGGATATTGGCCCACAGGGTGAGTTCCATTAGCAAAATGAGTCATCAATATGACATACTTGTCTTGGGCAGCCTATCTTTCCAATTGTAGAGCTGCGTCGAGAGGAATTTCACCTCTGATATGTGCTTTTGAGCTTCCAGCTTGCAAATGTTCTGCTCTGGGAGAGAAAATCTTCTGCTTGGTTTGGGTTTTGAGACTCATATGAGGATCCCCTGTGGTCATAGCAGCTTCTGGCTCATCTGTCACTGATTCCATCTGGGCTCTTATTACCCATGAGCCTCCCACATCCCCATGGATTCTCTCCTTGTACTGCTTTGCTAGGTGAATATCCTCATCTCAAGGATTTATTGCACTCATCAGCGTGTCGCTGGCATTTTGCAATGCCAGATGTCTCATAGTTCTTTCTGAAAAGAACTCATTCTCCTCCTTTTGAGCCTTTCCTGAGGAGGGTTTGAGTTCCCAAACCCCGTTGGCTGTCCTCACCTGGTGTTCACCCCTTTCTTCAGGTACTATTAGCAGCCTGCAGTCCAGATCAGTGGGTGGAAGTCATCTCAACTCTTCCAGATCCTCATAACTTGGAGCAGCAGTATTTCCCATAGATCTGTGATACTCCTTTGCCACCTGAGCTATCTTCTGCTGGTCCCGAAATTGACTAGTGTAACTGTAACCCCCAATAAGGTCATCTGCTCTTGCAGACTGTCCTTGTTCCACTTTATCTAGTAATGATAATGTAGGAGAGTTTAACATTTTTCTCTTTTCATTATCCACTATTGTATTGAGCAGAAAATCAATTTGAGATTTTTGTATTGACTTGAGATGCCTCATGGTGGCCTCGTTCACCATTTCCATTCATTTGGGATCCATAATCAGCCCATAGGGCTCCCTCATATACTTCTTTCAACTGGAATATTTCATTATTGATCCCATTAGGTAGCTGGGAAGGTCATTGCATTAAACATTTCCAAAAATAGGCAGCTAGTACCCAAAAGTTGTCCTTCATCTCTGGGTCTCAACTGTTAATAATTCAAATATAGTGTTGCATTGCCTTTATTAGTTTGAAACATGTGCATTGATTGATTTGAAGTAGATCAACCAATTGATGTGTTAATTCTGTTGACAGTATGACATGAACATTCGGGTAGGGAGGAGACATTAAGGGACTCTTGCAGTTCCAACTCTGTGTCTCCTTCACAAATTCTTCTGTCATTGGAGGACAGGTAATGGACTGCTTTGCTCCAGCGATGAGACAGTTCTTCTACCTATATCAGGGATTAGGCTCAACAATCCCTGAGCCTGTATTGAGTCACTTTCTACTATTGGAGTAGACCGTTTTAATTTGAATGGAGACTGTGGGCTCCTTAATGAGAGTGGACCTGATGGGTATAACCCCTGACTCATCTCCCATTCTGATTGTTGCAATGCAAATTTAGATTCTTCTTCTCTTGGTGTGAGAGGAAGTGGACATCTGATATGTTCTAATGGGGAGATGACCTCATGTCTCACTCCTATAGATGTATATTGTGTCATCGGGGATATACCAATATCTTCATAATAATCCTTGTTCTCAGGATAAGTTGGCATGTGGAAGGGGCATGTTAAGCTGACTCCCACACTAAAGCCTCAAGGATCTTCTGGGGAGCAAGTTAATTCCAATAAATGAATTGTTTCTTGTTCCCTTCCCTTCTCAGGTGTTATTGGGGCACTTTGTGTTGGTCTCATGGCTAGCTTCGAGTCAGCTCTAGCTGCCATATGATATGGCTGACCTTGCTGGGAGCGACTCAAAACATATGGTGTCGAGACCAGATATCCCAGAACATGAGGAGACCCATGTTCGACAGGATTTTCCAGGTCAAACAGGTCTCTATCATTATGCTCCAAAATTTTCCCCATTCTTGAGGGAATAGCACCTCTCGCAGGTGCTGATGAAACTGAACAGTCATCCAGTGTAGGAGCTCCACATCACTCCTCTCTTCTCTGGAACCTTGTAGCTCTCACTGCTCTTTGGCATTCTTGTTCTTGATGCTGTCTTTCTTGTTCACTTACAAAATGTTTTGCAGGTTCCCCAGACATCTCAGTGATGGAGAGAATGCTGTTATTTTGTTAGGACCTTTTACTACCTTTGTTGTTAGAAGCTTGTGGTAGGTTCAAGGAATAGAAAGTAATTTATTATACCACAACTGAGACAGAATACGCAATGGGGGGTCACTACGTATGACAGGTGAATGAGTCCTGTACAGTTTGTGTATTAGATGTTGAGGAATGATCCTTGAGTGTCGAATAACAAATCTAGTAGCTTGGTGCAACTAGAAATTGTATATCAAAAGAACTTGTTAAGATGGTATTAACAAGGGTTGACTCAGAAGGTTTGTAACTCAGTGTCCGTTTACCCTACGAGACAGATTATTTGAAAGGCTACGGCAGTTGAATAGTCTTGTTGATTGGTTCAACAAGTGAGAGGTAGATAGGCCAGTGACTCAGTGTTAAGCAGACTAATATTAGAAACTAGTGAACAAGAGAATAGAAACAACACAGGTCAAGATAGTTCAGGTAATAACAGCATTATCATGAGAGATGTAGGTACAAGGCTTTTATACTCTGTGGGAAGACATGTGGTCTTGTGAATAGGAGTTTGGAATGGGCAACTGGTTAGTTTGCCTCAAGAAACACATGTCAGATTTGGAGAGTCTGGATTGAATGGTAGAACTATTATCGAGTCATGTGGTGAGTGTACTGGTTGGAAAGAGCGGAAAAAATAGCATAGGGCATAACATACTAGCTCTGGAGGGAGAGGAGGTGGAGGGTCAGGGTCAGGGTCAGGGTAAAGGTGAGGAGGGGCAGGGTCAGGAGGGGCAGGGTCAGGGTCAGGGAGGGCAGGGTCAGGGTCAGGGAGGGCAGGGTCAGGGTCAGG
>KN834840.1:195840-213569 GCA_000827265.1 Collybiopsis luxurians FD-317 M1
CAGGGTCAGGGTGAGAATGAGAAGGGGCAGGGTGAGGATGAGAGTGAGGAGGGGCTGGAGCTGGATGAGGGTGAGAGAGTGGGAGAAGATGAAAGAGAGTCAGAGTTAGAGTGAAGAAAGGAGACAGGAATGATACTTGCTGTAATTTATATCATAGTAATATATATTTTTGCTTAGTTTATGATAAGTATGCAAGAACAATAAGATTTACCAATATATGCTGCTTAAGAATATTACTTGATCTCAGGTCATCCTTAGGACTATTCAGGTGTCTCCAAAGATCCTCAGGATGCCCTAGGATGCTCCAGGGATCTCCAGGGATCTTTTATTATCTTTAAAACTGACTGAGTGCAACATGTAAGCTTTCAGGCTGTTTCAGTTGCCACAAAAATGGGGGGGTGTCCTTGGGCCTCTTGAAGGTGTCTGTGGTGCCAGGGCAACCCTGGCAACCCAGTTCTACTGGGGAAATCCTGATGCCACTTCATGGAAACCTATGGGAGCCTAGGCATAAGGTATTTTTTCAGATGTCTTTAGGTGTGCTCCACTATGTCCAACTTTGGCTGTCAATATACAACTGCTAGACTTCATTACTTGTGTTTTCTACTGAATCACTCCAAACATCACCACTGTTTTGGCCACTATTGAAGAATTTTTGAAAGTGCAAGGATTTCAGCTATGCAGTCAGGTATTATGTTTCAAATGCGCAGCTTCATTTATGTTAATGTCTATCCAGGATACACTGTGATGTTGCTTTGCTAACTCTCTCTGCTGGTTTAACATTCTTTAATTATGTGCCAGTCAAGTAGTTGAAGCAACAGTACTTAAATCACAGAGGGGACTTCAGGAAGGTGTTGTGGAACATAGTGGATTAGACAACTTTTGCAGGACTCAACTTCCAACCATTGAGGAGGAAGAGGAAAAGGAGCAGGAGGAAGAATGGGCTGGAATCAATGACACACTGTCATTAGTGGGCTCTACTAGTGATGGTAGATCGAGTCCTACAAAACAAGTTCATATGGAGGAACAACTGTTTGAGCTTCTGAGCTGTCCTTCAGACTATCTCAGAGCACAGTGTCCACTATGCTTCAGCAGGGAATCCAGTTTCAAGGAAGGTAAGCCTGTGTTGTTGTATTGCACCATATAATACAATACTGACCTTTTGCTCCAGGTTCAGTGTGATAGTGGCAATCAATGCCTGCTTCATGCAGAAGCACAACAAGCAGAGTACCCTAGACCCTCCAATTGAACACCCCTCTAGTGTCTTTATTCTGCCCCAAAAAGCAGCTATTTGGCAGGAATTTGTAGAGAGTGCGCAGCCAGTGACTAAAGGCTGACATCAAAAAGAGAAACCAGAAATGCCTCCTGAAGATGATTGCTATGAAGGCCCCCTCAAAGTACTGAATTCCACCTTAGATGCTTGTGAAGAGAGTTTTGCAGCTGCTGATGGTGGCAGGCAGAAAGCGAGCATGCAATTTTTTGACTCCACCACACTGATGGGTTTACTGTGCTGCCATGACCGAGTTTTGTTCCTTGTCAACATGACTACTCTGGGTGAACACCAGCATTACACATTCTCTCTGATTGAGAAACTCTTCAAGCATTTGCTGTCAAGCTACACTGTAGGGATTCTGTACAACATTGTCTGCACACTGGACAGAAGCTGCACAAAATGGGACTTTTTGAAGGAATACTGAGAGAGGATTGGTTTTGCAATTTCAGTCTTTCATGCTTTCAGTCATGGGTGGGCATGCCAATGTATTTATCATCCTCAGAAGTGTATTGGCTTTGGTCTCTCAGATGGAGAAGGATATGAGAGATTTTGGCACTGGATTAGTTGGCTTATTGCATATCTCAGGGTATGTGGGGTGAGTTCTTTTTGTACTAGATGATCAGGTACATGAGTTTGATTGTTGATTAGCATTATACCTGGCTGTACACATTGAACTCCAAAATTCAACATGACAATTGCCATAGTCTTGCTGGATTTGGCATGTGGCTCACTTGGAAATGGAAGGCTGTCAAAGCAAAATGGGAGATGGGGAATGAAGATGTTTTGTTCTCTATATGCAGTTTCTGCATGAACAATGGGAGCTACAGGTGGCATCTCAAATGTGCCCACTTCCCTGTGCACATGTTTTTTATTTGTAGATCAGCAAACTAACCCATAGGCATCTAGGCCAATCGCAATCCTCAGATAAAAAGGAGATCAAGAAGGCCCTCCAACTATGCAAGGCCCAAGATATGCTTCAGGACAGCATTCAGCATCTCGAGGAAATTGTGACAGACCTATCAGCCAAGCAGTATGAGGTCCTTGAGGCTCAGGGAGAGCTACAGGTTCAGCACAAGAAGTTCACTTGAGTGACCAAAGACTTTACCACTCAGGAATGCACCTTAGGGGTCCACAGGAGAAAGGAGTACCAACATCTTGCCTCCAGCCCATATATCAACTTGCAAATGAACACTTGAGCCATCAAGGAGCATTTGCACCAGAAGTTGTGGGCCCATAAGTTTGAATGGGACAGATTAGAATGTTCCTTTCATTGTCAAGTCAATAGTAAGTTGCTTCTTCACTGCCCCTTTTCAGCATCTGAATGAAAACTCCATAATCACACAGAGCAAATGGTCAAATGCCGCAATCCAGGCATTCAATCACTGGCCCAAAGGTATAATAGACTCTGTGTGAAGATGGAGGAGCTAATCAAAACTTGCCCCACCCCTGCAATTGCTGTGGCACCTAAGCCAATACCAACCAAAGAAATATTCTCACTTGATATTGATGATTCAATTTGGGATGATTTTGGTCTTGGGGAGGGTGATGATGAAGGTAACCCTCCCCTTTGGGCATTTGATGAACAGGTTCAGGCTGGAATTTGCAGCATCCTGCTGAGAGATAGATGCAACAAAGAGCTTCTGCAAGTGAAGCATGAGTGTGGAGTGCTTTGTGAGTGGTTCAGTGAAGAGTGGACAGTAATTATACATACAATAACTAATACTCATGGTATGAAGTATTCATCTGATTTTTTTGGTATATACCGCTGACAATTTGTTTAGACCTGCACACTCTGCATCAACTGCACCAGTGTCATCAAGACCTGGTCCTCTTGTGTGTCCTGTGGAGGAAGGCGTTGTCGGCAATACCGGAGCTGGAGATGGTAGATTATTGGGGGCCAACAGAAGATGAGGTAGAGGCAATGCAATCAAAATTGTACTTGGATAAAGTCGAGGACAATGAGGAAGAGGATGGTGAGCATGAGGAACCAGATGAGGACAAGCTAGATATTGGGCTCTTAGAGTATATAGATGCAGTAGATATTGCCGAAAGTGTGGAAGAGGGTGATGTTTAGGACATTCGTGTACGCTCATT
Organism: Collybiopsis luxurians FD-317 M1; assembly: GCA_000827265.1. NCBI lineage: Eukaryota > Fungi > Basidiomycota > Agaricomycetes > Agaricales > Omphalotaceae > Collybiopsis > Collybiopsis luxurians. The sequence continues at coordinate 199,205 of KN834840.1, forward strand.
ATAATACTTAATGGAATACTTTATATTTGTCTACCTCTCACAATACTCACAATTGTATTTCAACAAATATGAATGATATATGTGCTTCATACACTGCAACACTACAGTGAAGTTGTATTAATGTTTATACTTGGCAGTAGAATTTACCTTGGTCAGCAACATTACTTTATATGAAAATTCTATTACTTATTTTAGATACTTCGTCGTTTGCAGTCAAGCTTTGTCCAAACTTAGGGGCTCCTGTTAGCCATATTTCTATTACTACTACATCCGAATATATACCTTCTTTATCTCTCAGAGCTCGGAAGGCCTCTTTGCACCCCCTCTTTGCACTTGCACTGAATTGGGTTCTACCAATCTTGAAAGGTCAGTGAGTTTGATATGAATGTATTGGCAGGTTGCCGACTGGGAAAATATTATATCATAGGGAAGATAGCCTGAAAACTTTTGTATGCATTTTTATTGTAACCCTAATGATAATAATGATGTATATGTGTGCGACTAGAAAACTTTGTTAGATAAAACATTGATGGTAAGTACTATATACCTACTTGGATGATCCATAACTGGGATATCCAGGATGCTGGATAGTCCAAAATAGTCCAAGCCAAGGATTAAACAAGGAGTCTCCACATCATGATACAGAGAGGAGGCTCTCCTCACATTGAAATAATCATAACACTTATTAATTATAATATTGACAACCCAGATAAAAGATTGTATTGACCAGTATTCAATAAGGAAGGGCCATCTCACTATGACATACACTTCCATAGTTGGGACTGGGTTACTCCAACATCTAATTTCAGCTTGCTCATTTTTTCCAGATATTTTGGTTTACTGCAATGCATCATCAATGGGGATAAATGAATATATGTGAATGAAGAGAATTGTGGCTCTTACAAAGAAACTCAAGCTTTGTTCTCATACTTACAGGAATTGACTCACTCATCCCAATGTATTTGCATCAGCCTTGCAGGAGTCAAATTGAGAAGAGGTGTAAGCTGGAAAGAACTAACAGAATATATGGTGGAAATGCTGGATAAAATCTGAGCCTACCTGTCAGGTATTCTTCTACCTTTACCTACCTACTTTTGCCACTTTTAGTCATTAGTACATTGGATATGGGTGTACTTCCTGTTACAAAGGAATACAAATTGCTGCTGGTCCTTTGCAGTGTATGATGAAATGCATAATAACTGAATGTTCCACTGCTGGATAGTCCAGCCTAATTGGATATACCATATTGGATTATCCATGTACTTGAGGCTTGGGATATCCCAGGGATTTGAGGCCTCTTAGCATAAACATATTTAGGTCACATTTTCCCTAGTATAGTTGTTTGATGTAGGTGACCGAGGTGTGACAAGTCAAAAAATTTCAACATTTTCAGGCCCTGTGACCCGTGACTGTCGAATTGAACAAAATGGGACAGTACAACAGTTAGTACTGAATTAATAATGCTGAATTACAAAATGAATTATACCAAAGCATCATTAAATGTTACCATTGGTCCAGCTATCAAAATGTCAATGATAAAAAGGTGATAAAAGGGTGATAAAAGTGAAATGAGAAATAAAGAAAAATTTTTATGGACTATTTCAAATCTTTTTCCAGACTGATGCCCAGTATGATGCATTGCAAAATGTGTAGCCAAGAAGCTTGTTATGATTACTGCTTTGACATCTCATATATAGATGATACATCTGGTTTTAATAACTGTATGTGCAAGTCCAAAATAATCAGGTTCTTCTGTTAAGCGAAAGAAGCAATTATTGGAACCTGTAGATTCTTCTTGCATCTAATTGTATAACTCAACTTCATACCAGCACAGGTGAGCATTCATAAATCTATACATACACCTGAGCACAGTGCCAATCTGTTTTTTACTGATAGTCCCTGAAGTGCACTCAAGTCCAGAGCAGTATTGCAGATCTTCAGCCCAAGACTGAGGGTGAGTCTACCTCTTCCCCTCCTCATGGTCTTTCCATCCTCTACATCAACAGTCTCAATCTCCATTGTGGCTATGATACTTGTTCTACCACCAATCTAAGATGTAGTGGAAACACAAATACAGTCAGTGCAACTATACACATGATATGTCAACTTGTGCATTTGATCTGTCTTCATAATGTGCAATTTCAGAGATATTGTGCACAGCGCCTTGGATGTATGATATAGATATCCTATGACTGAGCACACTCATGATCAAGCACTCTCTACAAAGGGGAAGATCGGGGGGTCGTTCAAGTGTTCCAAGAACATTCAAATCTTAGAACATTAGTAAGTAAGGATGATATCATGCTGCATTTGCAGGAAGTTCGGTGTCTGATCAGTGTGCTGTCGAAGGGAAAATTAAAACAGAAATGAAATGATCTACTGGGCAATCGGTGTACATGTGTGTGGGGGTGAAGGAGAACTCATTTTAGACTCTGAGCATTACAGTGATTGATGTTACATTGCAAACAATGCAGGATTTGTGGATTTGGTTAACAGTTCCAGTGAGGGAAGATGGGGGTGATGATGGGGAATGATGGGAGGTGAGAGAGAGATTTTGCAGTGTGTGTTCGTATGCATGTGTGTCTGGGTGTCTGGGTCTGCGGGCTAGCTCTGTGGGTTAGTCTGTGTGGGTGTTCGATTTGGGCACTCAGTTGCGAGGAACCTATTTGCATACCTGTATCATCGATATCATCCATACATATCACCATTACTAGGTATCATGCTTAGTCTCGATCAGTGTCACATCTGACTCGAGTGAAATGCCCTACCTACATACCTACCTGCTTACTCAGTTTAAGTATCACTATCAGCCTCAGTCTTGTAGCAGGGTATCCGATTTCTAGTATGGGTATGTTGGTCCCAATCAGGAGAAGGAGGGGATGAGGGGGTGTAGTATATTTGTGTGTTGGCAGTGTGTGAAGGCTGGGATGGGCAGGGAGCGTGCAGTTATGGCTATACTGTAAATGCATCAGTAACTAAATTTTACCTATTTGGAAGTGGGCAGGCATTGATGAGTGAGTGATGGAAGGCCCTAACTAAAAGGCAGTGAGTGAGATGGGTGAGTTTTGAAATCAGATTCGGTGCTAGTGAGTCAACTGGTATGTAGGTCAGCGGCCGTCATTAGATGGATGGGCTCAAGCGTGTACAGTTTTGATTTGGTGTGTGTGGAGGGTTGCAGAGGGTAGCGGGAGGAGCGGGAGAGGGGAGGGGATGTTCTCCCGAGGTGATTAGTTCATTAAAGAGATTCATGTGACACTGGATGCAAACTCAGAAACTCTGGCGTAAGCCTAGAGTTTGAGTTTGAGTTACTTTCATCATGTCATTGTCAAGTTTGAAAGGTAGTATGAATGGAATGCAAAAAGAACATTACAGTAAGGAGTCAAACTGGAGAGGGGCTTCTCGGACATGTAGTATGGAGCTCTTACAGACGGAATGTACGAGAGTGGCGGTTCTTCATACATGATGAATCACCGTATCACTGCCTTTACTGGGTGGATGAATAATTATGAGTGCAGGGGCATGCAGAGGGGACAGCACTTAGGAGGGAATCAACAGGTGGAGACATCCATATGAATGCAGAGTTGAATGATGATGACACAGGTTATGGTTATAAGCATGTGCATCAGTTTTGGAATTGATGGGAATCATGGGATGGGTAATGGAAGATGCTACTCTCTGCTGGAGTTTTCTCTGAGTTAAGAAAAGATTTGTGCGCAGATGAGATTGGTGTTGGCAAAAGACAAAAAGATGAGGATCGGTGTTGGTGAATCAACAAAAAGTAAACTTTGTTGGCATAGCAAAAAGTTTCTGGGATACATAGGCACATTGCTTATGTAATACTCTTATATCTGTTCTCTCACCTGTGCACGCCCTATACTCAAAAATTCCAGACGTCCACTCAAAACGAAACTTTGCAGTGTCGACTCTCTCAACATTTTCTTTCTTTTCAGTTTTGCTTTGTTTTCATATTTGACAAGTGGGTGAAGGAAAGACAGAAGGAAGGAAGGGAAAATGAGAAAGCAAGCAGGATAATAAGTAACAGGAGAAAGGTGGGTTTGTGTCTGCAATTATATGAATGTGTGGATGTTGATAGGGGACCTGGTTTTTTCTTTTTCTTTGCTTACTAGGACGCGCTCTATATCCTCATCTTTTAAAGGCTTTCCCCTTTTTGTATGTCGATGTCTGATGTATACAATTCTTTGCTGCCTCACTGGACATTTTCAAAGTTGGGATTTAGGTGGGAATCAAGTAGAAAAAAAGGAAAAGGGAAAGAAAACGTTGCTTTGACCTAGCTTCCCTAGCTCTCCCCAATCACGTGAGCAATCACATGATGTCCCAAAAAGAGTCAATATACTGTTGAACGAAGTTGAAGTCAAACTTCACATGCACTAATAAAATATTACATTCTTAGTAGATAAACTACACAATTAACTTAACTACTTGAATCTTGAGTACAGTGAGCTAACAGTGAAGGTTTCGCGGAGTTGCATCCCCTCGGACATGTTTCGGAACATGTGCCGGGCCATGTCACTGCCCATCATTTCCACCTCATCACCCTCGCTATTCGCTTCCTGATCCTTCCAGGCTGAACCTCATTGATCCCCACTGTTCCGGCTTCCCACCCACTGTTCCCGCCCCCCACCCATTGTCCTGGCCCCAGCCCGGTCTGGACTTATTCCCTCCCCAGTAATAAACATAGTATATGCACATACATAGAATTGTATGAAATGACCTAGTCTGGCAATTTTCCATTTCAATCTGTTCCCTTGAGCTCGCTGGTCTTCATCTACAGTGTGTAGGTTATATGCAGCCAATAGCTTGTCATTAAGTTATTACACAGTATTGGAGCTAATACATTGTACATATTTGGGCAAAAGTCCGAACAAGGGGTGGGCACACAGTGGGGGGCGGGAACAGTGGGCAGGAAGTGGAAACTGTGGGGATCAATGAGGTTCAGCCTGGAGGGATCAGGAAGCAAATAGCGAGGGCAATGAGGTGGAAATGATGGGCAGTGGCATGGCTCGGAACATGTTCCAAACATGTCCGAGAGGGACGCAACTTCGCGAAACCTTCCCTGTTTGCTCACTGTACTCAAGACTCAAGTAGTCAAGCTAACTGTGTAGTTTATTTACTGAGAATGTAATATTTTATTAGTGAATGTGAAGTTTGACTTCAACTTCGTTCAACAGTATATTGACTCATTTTGGGACATCACATGATTGATCATGTCATTGGGGAGTGGGGGAGAGCTACTAGGGAAGCTCTTTGACATTGCGGTGTGGTTTCATTTGAATTATTAAAAACAGATTTTGGGACTTCTTGTTCTTCTCTACTACAACTTGTAGAGAGTACAACTGATTATTATACAATGCCAGGTATAGTTTTTCTACAAAGTCATATCAAACTACGAACAATTCCAATGCCATCTATATTCTCTCGCTCAAAGTCTAATAACAACTCGTCTCTGCCCTAGCTTCCGCTCAGCGCTATACTTCCTACAGACGCTTCAGGGCCATTTGTTGATACTCTCATTCCCCCAACCCCGCCTTCCTCTTCCGCTTCCTGTTCTGGTAACTCCGCAGCGGGTACAGGCGGGTTCTACAGCTTCCTATCCCCCTACCCAAACCTCATCCTTGGCCTCTACAACCTCCAACACCTCATCTCCCTTGTCTCCACCCACCTCGACATCAAAACACCCTTCGTCTTCAACTCTGACGCGTTCGACCTCGACGCAGGAAGGGTCCGCAGGCTCATCGACAAATAGGTTCAAAGGCTCAGTACCAGAAAGGGTACCACCCACCTCGGCGGAAGCACTGGGGCTGGAGGCGGTAGTAGTACCATCAACTTTGACGAAGAAGCCCATTTTGCCGGGCAGCATGAACTAGGGATGCTCCTCTGCTGGGCCCTCGCCCATGTTGTCCGTATTGACATGCACCCCACCACCAAATACGAATCCCTTACACGTATCCTCTTGACAGAACTCCTCACACCGCTCAAGCATGGGCATACTGTGATCAGTTTGATGTACCTTAAAAGAGAGGTGTATTTGTTTGCCCAAATTTAACTAGGAAAAGAAAGGAGTGAATGTAACTGCATGTTTAAAAGTAGATAAGTTAGAAAGCACATTGGAATTTAGCACGGGTATCATTCGCTCGAGGAATCATAAAAATTGAGCGAAAGGTTCCCAAAAGTGAAGAAAACGAGTGGATGAAACCACAACAATGTCGACAGCGAGAGCAGTCATGTAAGTAGATAGAGCAGAATGAGCGAGTGAGATATGAATGCGTATAAAAAGGACGAGAAGGAAGTGAGAAATTGCATCGTTACAGAATCTAGCATTTTGAGAAGGGGGGCAATAAAAAAAAGGAAAACCATGAATATTTCGGGAAAGAAAATGCGCCATATTTTGGATTCTAGAAAGCCAGACAGGTAGAAAGAAATTCAGATCTGCATAAGAGAGATCATTAACACAAGACAAGGACTGAATGATGAGTAGGACTTGCACTAAACATCCATGACTATACCAGCTCAAGGAGGGACCACGACGTGTATATGTGAACCGAACCCTTGAGCCTTATATATACCACTTACTCCTCCTCTTCCTCCTCCAAAACATTATGCAACGGCGCCCCATGGACATACCTGCCTGGGCTTGCTCTCCCACCATCATCCAGCCCAATCTTATTCGGCAGGATCAACTCTTCCATATTTGCTTCCCGCGCTCCATTGTCCTCATCATCAAATTCGCTGTTAATCCCTATTGTAGAAGAAACAGCAGACGCTTTCGACACCGGTTTCGCAACAGGAACAGAAGCAGCTGGGGATGTAGGTAGAGAAAGTGGCGGCAATGGAGCATTCAACTTGGACAGCGGGGCCAATGCAGATGGAGTGGGAGATGGAACGGAAGTCAACCCAGCCTTCACTAGGATCCTTGATGGAGCAGGAGATGTGGACAGTGACACACCAGGTACCTTCGGCTGAGGGGAATTCAATGTCGGGGACGTCGTACTCTTCTTTTCTCTCTACCTATACATCTCGATCAACGCAGCGGTCTTTCCAAGTGTCCCACTCGTAGTCACTGTAAGAATGCTGGACTTTGGCGGGGGAGTTGGAACGGGAGCAGGAGTGGGAGTAGGAGATGAGTGAACTGAAGCACTAGGTCCATTCGGAGGCAGAGTAGGCAGTGGTCTGGATGACTTGTCCCTCTCCCGCTTTTTTGGTGGCTGTACCTTGGCAACATAAAGCCTGTCGAGGTCCCTCGGTCTCTCCGCGGTACCCTCTTCATGTTCGTGCTCGTCGTCTGAACCGTATGCATACCGTGCCCGAGGATCTTCATCATCATCTCTATAATGATCCTCAGATTCGATGGATCCAATCATGGCCACCGCCGTATCTCGGCTGTTTCAAAATCTCGGTCATCTCTCAGGGTGAAGATCAAAGTATCTCAGGCACTGCTCGGGTACCACAGGCTTATCCTCAGGTTCTTCCTGTTCATCCAGGTAAGATTTGTCTTCCTCGTAGTCAGGATATCCGTTCTCGTTCTCGGGGCAAAAATGATTGTGATATTCATCTTCAGGATGAACGAGGCCCTTCCTGGGCACAGTTTGTACCTCCATGTCGTTGGAATACTCGGAACCCCTAACCTCCTTGGCTGGAGGAGGATGCCATCTCATCAGCATTGTCTCCACCTTTCGACCCACCACCATCACCAAGTCCAAGACTAAACCTCTTCCCCCCTCCCCTCCTCTCCAACTTTAACCTCTCCTGTTCAGCCAACCGAACCGCCCTCCTCCTGCGCGCAGCTTCTTCAATGAACCCATCACCTTCAGATGGAACGTCACCCCCCTCCCACAGCTCCATCAGCCTTGAACAGATCACTCTCCTCCTCCGTCTCCCCACCATTCATCAAATGCGCCTCGAACTCGACTGTATGATATTCAGCCGGAACAAGATTCTGCTTCGAGTGACGACGACCTCGATTGGTAGGCGCTTTCGGACCCTTGGGCTTCGCGGACGGCTGGTGCTGTTTCGAGGTGGACGGTGAGGAAGAAGATGCGGGAAGACGGAAGATGTTTGCTCCCCGTTTCGTTGAGGGGGTAGTGGGTGAAGGTACAGGAGCAGCAGCAGCAGTGGCAGTTTCATTACTCGCATGTTCATGCCCAGCAGAACTCGTCGGATGCGGCTGTGGCTCACTGGAACCAGCCGTCCTTGGCGGCATCACACCGTCCGCTCATTCTCATTATCCGTCAGCCCAGCCTCGACATTGCTCATCGCACCCCCATGCGCGTCCATCGTGTGCAGCGACCTGTTGAGCGTGATGACCTTTGTCCTGCGGTTCTCATCCTGGAGCATGCCCTCAGAGTCCATCTCCTTGCTCTGATTGAGAGAGTCGCCGCATGGTGGACGACGGGATATCATTGGTCCGACGGTCGATGAGGAGGTTGTACTAAACAAAAAGTAAGAATCAGTCAGTATTCAACCCAGAGCCTAACCCACTCACCCATCAGCATAAGTCTGCCTCGAATACGGTGTCGGCGTCGGCATCCCAGACTGCCCATTCCTCAGGTCATACGGCGTAGGCGTACTCGCCATCGTCAAAGTCCTTGTACTCCCCGAAAAGATACTCCCCCCTCCCCCACCACCACCACCCCCTCCCACCCCCACCTTATCCTTCTTATCCTTCTTATCCTTCTTACTCTTCGCTTCCTTGACCTTCTTCTCCTTCTTCCCCGTCCAGTATCAACGAGACTCGAGGTAGACGCTGCACCGGCATGACCGGGTGACAAGAAGAGTGAGCCGAGTCTGACGCGCGCGCGGGTGGAGGAGGAGGATGGAGTGGAAGTGGAGGTTGAGGAGGAGTAGGCAGAACCTAAAGAGGGATTGAGGATTAACGAAGGGTGGATGCCGGCCAACTGGTGTCCGAGTTGGGCACAATACTCCTTCGGGACGTATTCCTCAAACAACAGTAACGAAGTCGATGTGTGTGGATCGTTTGACAGGACATGAAATGATAAGGCAGGTGAGAAGGAGTTTGGTAGGGCTTTGAATTCAACCTATGTGGGAGGGATGAGGCTTCAGCAAAGGGTTTAAAGAGGAGAACGGCCAGCATACTCACCAAAACCCAACTACACTCTTTGAACCATTCACTCTTCCACCTCGCGGCCTCTGCACTGCATTGATAGGCATTGGGAATGGGAAGAATTGGGAATTATTGCAATTTGGAGAGGCAGAAAAAAAAGAGTTTGGCGTTAGCGTCGGTCTCTTACGATATCAATGGAAGTGGAAAAAAAAACAAAAATTTGGAGCATCAAAGATGCATGAGAAGAGAAGGAAATGAAAGAGGGAATGAATGGTCGCCACAGAAGATATAGGATCAAGCAATACTGCGCTCCGTAACACGAGCAGGACAGCGAAACGCTGCCCAAGCTCAGTCAATACCACAACATCCCTAAACTGCTCCACCTGCACATCCATCCATCAATGCAACATCCCAACCCCAACATCACCCATACCGTCAACCCATCAGACTCCAATGCATCCACGGCAAAGTTCCCCAAAACCAAACTCAAAAAAAAACACACCCATACACCTCCATCCGACTCTCAAACACATCCACATCCACCATCTCACTCACAAACTTCCAACTGACCAAATCAACCCACACATCCAAAAATGCAAACTCGATAATCGTCTCTGAGGCTAGGACGAGCATCGTGGACCATGTAAAGAGGGGTAGTGGCTAAAAGAAGGATAAGGAACATAGGTCAGTTCACTGCACTCATCAACAACCAATCTATCGAACTAACCTTTTTCTTCTTCAACCTCTTCCCCAACCCCTTCTCATTCTCCTTCTCCCTCTCATTATCCTTAATAGCCAACCCCAACAACCCCAACTTCCCAAAATTAAACTGCAATACAGCATTCAACCCCATATCCAGCCCCCGCCACCACCGCAATTCCGCTGCGTCCGCGCCTTTCTCACGCTCTCCGTCAAGTCGAATTTCAACATGTTCCCGATTGAGGCAAGAGAGAATGAGAATGAGGGGGAGGAGGACGAGGAGAACCCGGAAGTTTTGAACAGTCCCCATTGTGCGTAGGTGAGGGTCTTGAACCTCGTCGTAGTGGGTCCATGTTAGGACGTAGGCGTAGACAGTGTACCGGGCGACGAGCTTGACGGAGAGGTCAAGGGGTCGTTGGGGTTCGTATACGAATACAAAGACATAGCGGAGGTCGATCGAGTGAGCGGTGATAAGGTGGATGAATACGAGGAAGAATAGGATAACGTCGAAGATGTAGACAAAGACAGAGACATAGATGAAGACAGAGACGTAGACAAAGACAGAGACGTAGATGAAGACAGAGACGTAGACGAAGACAGAGACGCAGGCGCGAATGGTGAGGAACCCGGATCCCTCCCAGGAGGGATATTCATCTTCTTCCGATATGCATCACAATACGTCAGAGGCATCTTCCCATCTGTTGAACCCGCCCCCTTGTCCTTCTCACCCAAAGCAGGCGCAATCCTCCCCCACTCCCTACTCCCCCCCAAACTACTCCCACTCCCCCCCGTCGGCGACGCATAATTCGATCCACCCCCCAAAAGATAAGGCAATGCCCACCTCGCACAAAACCTCACCAAATCCCTCTCATAATGCTCCACCGTCCTCTTTACCTCCACCACCCAACTCGTCTTGGCCCCCTTCTGAATCGGAATCCTCCCCCCTCCTCCTATGGTGCCCATGCCCATACCAGGAAATGTGGAAAGGGAGTCAGAGAGGGCGAGGATGTTGGAGTGCCCCGAGAGCATGCGGGGGTAGTCCCGGATCCATTCTTTGAGGCGAGTGGGGATGCCGCTGATGCGGCGGCGCCTTGCCAGCAGATGAAGGAGAGGATGAGATGTTCGGTGGCGTGCACGGAGCGGAGGTACACTGTGTAGGCAGATTCGAAGGAGGATGGGTCGACGTAGGGTGCACCGGAACCAGCGCTGGGGTTGGGGTTGGTAGAAGATGGAGATGGGGAGGAGGGGGACCTTTCGAGGGGGGTCTATTCTACCAATGTCCCCTTCAAAGGTTCAGGGAACACCCCCCTATACCAACTCGCCTCCCTCCTCTCTCTCCTCAACTCCCCCATCTCCGTCGTCGTCGTCACGCTCTCATACTCGACGTACATCGATCTCGTCTCGAGGAGCGTGGAGAAGTGGGTCGGGGGGTAGGAGTGGAGGTGTTCTGGTTTGGCCCAGTTGAGGTAGGCGAGGTAGGGGATGAGGGTGCGTGTGAGGGATTCCTCCACTCGTGGCGCCGCCGCCAAGGTGGGTGGTACCCTTCCTGGTACTGAGACTTTGAACATATTTGTCGATGAGCCTGCGGACCCTACTTGCGTCGAGGTCGAGTGCGTCAGAGTTGAACACAAAGGGTGTTTCGACATCAAGGTGGGTGGAGACGAGGGAGACGAGGCATCAGAGGTTGTTGAGGCCGAGGATGAGGTTGGGGGAGGGGGATAGGAAGCCGTAGGACCTGCCTGTACCTGCTGCGGAGTTACCAGAGTGAGAGTTAGAGGAAGGCGGGGGGTAGAAGGAATGAGAGTATCAAGGAATTGCCCTGAAGCATCTGTAGGAAGGACAGCGCTAGTGGAAGTTGGGGCAGAGACGTGTTGTTATTAGACTTTGAGCAAGAGAATGTAGACGGCATTGGAATTGTTCGTAGTTTGATATGACTTTGTAAAATACTGTATAGTAATCAGTAGTTCTCTGCAGTTGTAGTACAGAACCAGACGTACCGCACACACACTAGAACTGTTTTGAATGATCCTTCCTTTTCATCCTTTTTCTCCTGATTCCCACCCAAATCCCACTCCAAAAAGGTCTAGCAAAGCCGTGAAGAATTGTGGACATCAGATGTCGACATTCATTGGCTCTAGTCCTCGGTGGTATCCTGCTTGCAGTTTCCGCTTCACAGCCATCTTTCAAGATTGGAGCTGGCAGTAATTCCAGCCTGCTTCAGTGAAGTTAGGAAGCTGGAGAAACTGGGTTGAATGTAAAACAGCCGGGATGACGCATGAGAAACGCCTCTGCAAACCGTTCAGGACTTGTGGGTCGGTAGCAAATTTTAGGGCAGCTTGGGTTGCACTTGTTTCGGTTCCCTGCACATAGGCTGCGGACGAACCTCATATCACAGTTGTAAATGGATATGCAAATGCATGAAGTCAAGTGGCAAAGTCGAGTGGTAAATGACCGCGGTCCAAGCGCCTCAACTTGAACAGTTTCTCATGCATCAAATTTTTGTAACTTCCATCCTTCCTTCCCCCCTAATCAACCAACTTGCATTCATCTAGGAACGGCCTAGATTCACTACTCGCTTTCCCTCCTCCTCTCATTCTCGCCCTCTACCTTCTGTCGAATATAAACTTGGAAAAAACAGAAAGGATTCTAGTGAGAACTCGAAGAGTTTCGGTACGATATTACCTTTCAGTCAATTAAGCACTCCCCGCACCTGAACTGAAGTACTACCCTCGCTGATAGTCGTGTGTCGCATCTGGAACTGGAATGGATCTTTGCATAATAAATAATGTTATTTGAAAACTGCAATATGCTGAGAACGCGCCCAAACTGCTGATGTTTCATTTTCGAGTTTTGTGACTCACCCGTTCCATCAACCTGTAGCTGTACCGTTCGAGCCTTCGTACAGTCTACGGACTGGGATATATATGTTTCAATGACAAAAACACACAATGTATCAAGACCTTACTCAGCTCCTTGCGGCGTTGACCAACACACGACGCTTGTCCCACATGGTTAGCTCGGTTCTGCCCATATGGAGAATTCCCACTGCTTTGGATCCCTAGACCCAAAACATTTTAGTGCTACACTCAGCGCTTCTGCTGAAGCAAGAACATTAGAATTGACAATCTTCAATGCAGTGCAGCTTTTGTTTCACGGACAAGTCGGAAGTGGTGTTTTGACGCCTTTAGGCCTGGCTCTTCAGATCCCTCGACACACTATTCAGCAGGCTGCGTTCGTTCCTTCCACCAGAGGGGAACTATTCCTCCCCTCCTTGCACAATGAAGCCGCTGGTCAGATAGACTAACAGTGAAACCATATCGTTTCCCCTGGGAACATGCAAGTTGCACTGCCTCCAATGATCGACCCAAAAGGCGCAGGTTTTATGTAGCGAAGGTATAAAATACTATCAATGGAAAGTGTTAGCCCCAACTCTCGGCTGGTCCGTTGGTTGTCGTTAGAACTTACCTTCGAGTTGATCTCGTCTCTCGTCTCTCTGTTCAGGCTTCCTACTTTCTTTTTCAGGATTTATCTTATTTTCCAGAATGTTCACTCACTCATTTGCTCGTTTTGTATCTCTTCTCGCAATTATCTCTCTGGTTCTGGCAGTTCCTATACCCAAAGGGCATGGCAGCAGCAGCGACAGTAACTCGAAGAAGAATCAGGGAAATAACTCAGATTCCACTTCGGACTCGAGTTCCAGTTCAAATTTGAACTCAAGCGCCTCTAGTAGCACCAGCGGCGCTTCCTTCGCTGCCGACCCATCCATAGATGTCACTGCTATTCTCAAGGCTGTACAAGCTGCTACATCTAAACCGGTGTCAGGGGGTAAATTCGGCACTGGCCATGGTAAAGATGCTCAGATATATCAATTGGACGCTGGGGGTAGCTCTAGCTCGGTGTTCGCGTTTACGGCGGACATGGACGTTGATTGCGATGGTACAGATGTGAGTGTGATCATCCAATCATACCCAACTGTCACTTTGAATCTCGATCTAACAAAATGTGTTTCCAATGTGTTCAGTATCAATGCAAGGTTTGTTTTTCCAGTTAGATTATCGAGATGATCTTTCATGTCATTTATATCTGATCTTCAGGGTAATGGTGATGGACAGAAAGAAACAAGCTATGGGGCACTTTCAGCAAAGCGAGTTCCATTCTACGTCATTCCACAATCTTTTGTGGACAAGGAAAAGATCAAAGAAAACTCCCTTGGCGCCATCATATGCAACAACAAGATGTATTATGCTATCATGGGTGATACCAAGTATGTTTGTCCACATAGCCTCACAGAAAACATGCTGATAAGAGATTTTCCCGTAGCGGTGATTCTCCAGAGGTCATTGGCGAAGCCTCGTGGTTAATGGCTCAAACATGTTTCCCGAATGACGGTTTAGATGGAGCGAAAGGACATGATACATCCGATGTGACCTGTAGGTTGCCTTCTTGGCAAGAAATCTTGGCGATATTTACATTTTTGCGATTTAGATATCTCCTTCGTCTCTCTCGTTTCCAGTGGCATTGATGAAAAGTCTCCTACAATCGACTTAAACACATTGAAGAGCTTGGCGATAAGACAATGAAAGCATT
>KN834841.1:0-53900 GCA_000827265.1 Collybiopsis luxurians FD-317 M1
CCTTGACAAAGTTTTGTGTGCACGATGAATCTCAGCGACTTACATGGGCCTATGGTCTATCAGTATTATTCCGACCTGCTTACATTGAACTGCGGGTATGATACATTAATATGATAAAGTTATATTCGGGCGTGATTAGGATGTAATAACATGATGTAGTTACATGGCCGTATAATATTTGGTGTGTGTTGGGCGAGAATTACAATTACTTGTAAGGGAACGAGGGTATTGGGATTAAATCAAAAGGCATTGCATGGCAGTACATCCATCAATATTGTTACACAGCCGTCATAATTGATCTAACGGTATACAATAATTCCGCCAGTTTAGCGATGTAACTCCCAGTCTATGTTCAATTTTGTACACTAGATCCCTGATTGATGTGGCCCCTGGTTCACAAAATGCTTGTCGTTCAGGGACTGACCTAATGAATATTTCACTGTTCATCACAGGAACCTGGTCGAGGCAATCCAGGGGCTTTGGGGGGATCCTGCATTTGCTGATCTCTTAGTTTACAAACCAGGAAAATTTTTTCAGGACAGTGATCACTCTTGCAATGATCAAATCTTCCACAAGATGTGGTCAGGTATTATGTGGAATGTCACTCAAGTATGTGGATATTGATTGGTCCTTAAACTTTTTCTCATCCTCTGGTGTACTTAGGACCAGCTTCCAGCTGGTGCTACCCTTGCTCCAGTCATAATTGCATCAGACAAGATGCAACTGACTTATTTCACTGGGGGGAAAGCAGCGCATCCTGTATACCTTACCATCAGAAACATACTGAAAGTGTTTCAACAAAAGCCTAACTTGTGGGCTTGTGTGCTCATTGCTTACCTTTCTGTCAGCAAGATGGCCAGAAGTGGACATTCAAAGCAAACATTAAAACTGCGAAATTACAAGCTTTTTCATTGTTCAATGGCAGAAGTTCTAGCCCCTCTCAAGGAAGCAGGACACCCTACAAAAGGTGGTGTTAGAATGGTCAGGGGTAATGGTGAAATACACCTGGTGTGGCCCATCCTTGTGGCCTATGTTGCAGATTATCCTGAGCAGTGTCTGGTCACTTGCACAAAGTATAAAATGTGCCCAAAGTGCCACTGAAAAGCTAATGATGTTGGTAATACCAGGTGCAGCAATGATCACACTTCAAGCTGGACACTAGGAATAATCAAGAAAGCCCAATCTAATGCGAAGAGTCTGAGTGGTGTTCATTCTCTTGCTATGGAAGACAACATTGCTGGTGGGAACTATACTCCATTTTGGACAGATTTCCCTTTATGTGATATTGACAACATCATCACTCCCAATGTACTGCATCAGCTGTACCAGGGTGTTTTCAAACACTTAATATCTTGGGTACAGGCTGTTATGACTGAAGAAGGGTTTGATTCTCAAGTCCTCTCCCTTCCTCCAGCATTTGGTGTCCGCCATTTTAAAAATGGTATATCTGGGCTCAGCCAGGTAAGTGGTCCAGAAAGGAAAAGCCTTGCAAAAATCTTTCTGGTTTGTCTGGCTGGCAGGGTTGACCCAAAATGTATCATTGCCTGTTGCAGTATTCTGGATTTCATTCATCTGGCACAGTATCCTTCTCATGATGGTACAGCTTTGGGGTATATGACAACTGCACTCCAGTCCTGGCATGATAACCAAGATTTCTTTCTCACTTCTGGCATCCAGGTGGACTTCAACATTCCAAAATTCCACTCTCTTTTACACTACACTTTGTCTATTCGGTTATGTGGAACAACTGACAACTACAATATGGAGATGTTCAAGCATCTCCACATTGATTTTTCCACAGAGGGTTGGCAAGCAAGTAACAAGAGAGACCATTTTCCCCAGATGGTCACCTGGCTCTCTAGAAAGGAGAAGATTGAATCCTTTGATTTTTTTATGCAGTGGATGTCTGACACTACCTTGGGCTCTGAACTGGAAGATGTGGCAGTTGAAGTGGATGACCCTGCAATAGTCATTGACAAGAATGATGATGATGAAGTGGTCACTGCAAAAGGCATTGTATGCAAGGATGGGACATCTGACACTACCTTGGGCTCTGAACTGGAAGATGTGGCAGTTGAAGTGGATGACCCTGTGATAGTTGTCAACAAGAATGATGATGATGAAGTGGTTGCTGCAAAAGGCATTGTATGCAAGGATGCAATGGATGTGGATGAAGGAGTGAACTTGTTCAAGAATGTCATCTGATTGGCCAAGCATGCTCTGGAACCTAAGAAAAGCCTCGCTCAAATTGCTGTCATGCACAATGCACTGATGTTTGTCAATGTCCTGAAACTCTTTCTTAACAATCTTGATCCCAATTGAAAGACCCAAAAGAAAGTGTTAGAACTTCCTCTTCTCTTCCAGTCACTGGACATCTGGCATCAAGTAAAGATCACACTGTTGAGTCTGTTTGACAATGAGACAGTAACAGAAATGGTGAAGGCAATGCCTGTTTGGAAGGGCTCTACCATTGGCCAATTTGACATGGTAATGGTATTGGAAGACCAGACAGTGGGGTCAACAGGCATTACAGGTAAACTCACACTACTACATAACCTTCTCTGTTTTGTGCTAACATGCACTGCTCAGGTTGCAGGGTTGGTTGTGTATGAGTCATTTTCTGCCTTCTGGAAAAAGTAGGAGGTGAACTGCTCACCCAGCCATCACCACCAACATGGCCTAGGCAGCCACTTGCTTACATTGAATGGTATTTGAAATTCAAGGACAAGCCTGATTCTGCAACTATGATGTATAGTATGCAGAAGATGGTAGACTCCAGGGGATTTCCTTGACAGTCAACTATTATACTGGTTGCAAACATTTGACAATGTTGCATGCTTGTGCCAGCGAGCCCATTAGAAGAGGGCCAGGGACTGTTTTCCATACTTGACAAGGCTATAAAGTTCGTCATGAACAACTTCCAGAGTCAGTACACATTTAATATCATATATTAACCTTTTGTTGTAATGCCAGCTACCTCCTTTACCTACTTAGGCTTCATCCTATAATGTTGATAAGATTTAGATAAGATAGGATAAGATTTTCACATGATAGTGATAAGTTATTGCACATGACTTAGTACTACTTTCATCCTGAGAGACTGAACTGGATGGACCACTAGAAGTTCTTTTCACAGATGCTGGCTTCTGCAAGTGGATTACTGGACTCTTGATAGCTGGCATTCAATATAGAAGGTGTGAATGTTCAATGAAACTTGTTGACTCTGTGCTATCTACTGGATTTCCCCAAACATTTGCCTTTTTCTTTACCAGTCATAGGTGACAGTTCTGTTCATAATCTATCTATCAGGAGTAACCAAATTGTCTGACCAGTTTCCTTGTTTAGTTGACCTTGTCGGGTCATTGGTTTCACAAGTGTAGAGGGACAAATGTGTCTTTGTGACTGATATTGATCAATAAATAGCAAAATGACTTTCAACTAGCGAAGGGTAAATTCTTCATTTATCTACTAGTAATGGGTATGCCTGAACATCTTTGTTTCTTGCAGTGTCATCAGATTTCTCTAAGCATCCATACTGAGAGGCTATCTTCTTCAGCTGCTGAAGTGAAGTACTGGACCTGATGTCTAGCATTGCTACTCACTGTGCCAGTCTCCAAGCACCTCATTATTCACCAAATTGAAGCCAATTATTTGTGCACGACAGCTCAAACCAGCATCCTTTATGGTGGAGGCTGGCTTCTTTGGCCAGTTCAAGTCCACTGTACCAGAGGACTTTGAGTGACCCTGACTTATCAGTCTTCAGTTAGAGTAGCATTTCTGCAAGATTAGCAGCTATGCAATGAGAGTCCCATATGACTGTTGAGGAGTAAGCAATGTTGGGGAAACACCTTGGAAATTGTCATAGGTACATTGGCTGGTTTTACTCACATGATTATGTATCTGACAAGCCTTGAGTAGATGCTATCAAAATTCTGGCTTGTTCATTCAACATTAACCTTTGGTAAGGCTTGGTTCAGGCCTAGGCACCTCAGAAGGACAATATGACATTGATCCCAGCAAAAGTAAGAACTCAAACTATCTACCCATAATCCATATTTCTGACTGCCCTTTTGTAGCTTGTATTTGACAGGAAGTATACGAATGCTGCTGTGCTTTGATCTTGAGAGGCTGGCTTTTTTAGCCAAGTTGAATCTTGGGTTATTGAGCTCAAAAGTGTTGAGGGGCAAGCAAGATGAATAGAAAGGGGGCTTTGAGCCTGTGCAAGGTGAATTTCACATTGATATCTAGTATCAAATACACCTTAACACTTTTGTTTCTTGCAGTCTCATTGGATTTCTCTAACCTTCCAAACTGAGAGGCTGGCTTGTTCAGCTGCTTCAAGTTGAGTGCTGACTTGACATCTAGCATTGCCCTTTGATGTGCAAGATTGAAGCCAATCTCTACCATGTGATAGCTTGAGGCACAAACACACTTAGTGGGTCTCTGCATACTCTGATTGTTAGAGGCCAGCTTCTTTAGCTAGTTCAAGTTCACTGCTGCAATTGGATGAGCACTTTGACTTCAAGCAATCCTGTACTGGCATAGGTGTGAGCTCAAACTGTCTACCCATAATCCCTGTAATTTATATCACTGAGCAGCCTTATATAGCTCATATTTGCCAAGAAGTATATGAATGTCACTATACTTGATCTTGAGAAGCTGGCTTTTTCAGCTCCTTTATCAAGTTGAATGTTGGGTCATTGAATCCAAATGTGTTGAGGAATGACTTTGTCATTGTAAGTGATACAGATGCAATGGGAAATGGCTTTGAGATTGTCATAGGTATGTTCTTCATTAATATACTAACAATGAATTTGTCTGAATGTCTTTGCTTCTTGCTATCTCATCAGATTTCCTCAAATGTCAATACAGAGCACCTGACTTGTTTAGCTGTTTTGTACAGAGTGTTGGTTTTGACATCTGGCATTGCTACACATTGCGCACATATTTAATAACCACATTGCTCAATTTAACAAAGCCCAATTTCTCTCTCTCGCATGCCAACATGATGAACTAATGCATTGGATGAATTTACATATATTTCAATTGGCAAAAGGTTGGCTTCTCTAGCTGGTTCAAGCTAGCTGCTGCAACTGGATGAGGATCAATAGAGGCTGGCTTCTTTAGCCAGCTCTGGTTACTTCCTGCAAGTGGATGACAAGACTTTGGAACATCCTGACTCTGCTCATCAGGTCTTCACAGCTGAGGAAGATGTGGGGTCATTGACCAGCATAGGTAAGAAATTGAACTATCTACCCATAATTCATATATTTGACTATTCTTTGTAGCTTGTGTTTGCTGGTGAGTATATGAATGTCACTATACCTTGATTTAAAGAGGCTGGCTTCTTCAGCTGCTTCACCAAGTTGAATTTCCGGTCATTGAACTCAGAGAGTGTTGAGAAACAAACTTGTCATTGTAAGCAATGCAGATGAATGTGTAAAGGTGGCTTTGACATTGTCCAAGGTATATTCCACATTGGTATACTAGTAACAAGTTTGCCTGAACACCTTTGTCTCTCACAGTCTCATTGGATTTCCCTAACCTTCCATATGGAGAGGCTTATTTGGTTGCTTCAAGTGGAGTGCTGACTTCATGTCTGGTATTTCTCCTCAATATGCAAGTGTTTAATGGCCACATTGAGAAGCTAATCTCTTGCACACATGACATGAACTCACTTGATGGATCTTTGTATATTTTGATTGACAGAGGCTGGCTTCTTTAGCCAGCTCAGGTTATTTTCTGCCAGTAGATGACAAGGCTTTGGGTAATCCCAACTTTCCTCATCAGGCCTGAGCAGCTCAGGAAGTTGAGATGACATTGAGACCTGCATAGGTCAAACTATTTACCAGTAAATCTTATCTCTGACCCACCTTTTCAGCCTGTACTTACCGCTGGGCATACAAATGTTCCTATATCTCCATCTGAGAAGATGCTTACTTTAACAGCTGCATGAAATCAAAGGTCAGGTCATTGGTTTCAAAGGTGTGGAGGGCCAAACCTGTTATTGTCGCTGATAGTATAAGTGGCAAAGTGGCTAGCCAAAGGTAAATTTATCATCCATCTACTAGTGACAAAGAGAATGAATGTCTTTTTCTCTTGTAGTCTCAAGGGTGTTACTCTAAACCTGCATACTGAGAGGCTGGCTTCTCCAGCTGCTTCAAATGGAGTACCAGCCTTTACATCTGGTATTGCAGCTACCTACACCACTTTGCTGCAGGGGCATCCTCTACTGATTGTAGTTCTCCTGTTCAGCAGTGTTGAAGGAGAGAACATAACATGCCTTCCATGGAATTATCTGCTGAAACAAAGTTGTAGGTGTAGACGAGTGGTGCTCAACAGATGACTTGGGCAATGAAATTTGTTGGAGTCTTGCAATCCTGCGAATGTGTTAGTACATGGCTGTCCCTATACTTTGATACTGAGAGGCTGACTTTGATGCATATTACTTCAAGCACTGAGCTCCAGTGTTCCATTTGATGTCTTTAGTCTTCAATGACAACATTCTCCACAGAATTGAAGTAGATGGTTTTAAATCTCACATTTGGTGATGCTCAAGAGTCAAACACAAATCCCCATATCCTTCGAGAGGCTGGCATCATTCACTTCTAGTTGAACAGTAGGATTTTACTTTGGTTGAAGTCTTGCACAACCAACTTAACTGAGTTCATAACTGGTTATCGATGCTGTCAGACAGGAATTGGTGCAGTGGGCTTTCACATTTGTTTTCTTTTTTTCTGTGATTGGTTCACATATACCAACTCCCAGACACAACAACTACTATATACTTTGTGTATTCTGCCATATCATCTCCAACTTGAAAAGCTCAGGTACTGTCTATGCAGTGCCTTACTATGAAATGAGTGGCCTGCCGAAGTTGATTTATTCCCTTAGCAGTAGTAGATCTAAAATCCAATTTTCAAATACTTTCACTCAACATTCTTATGTAAAGTTATAGTTGATGCTCAATCTGTCACTGTAGTTGCAATGAATGGATTATGACCAAAACTAATTATTCACCTCTATTGTTGAAACTGTTTGAAGATACTTTAGACTCAATTTTGTATTATTATGCATTCTGAATCAGGCTATTACCTTGGTTACTGGAGGTTCACCGAGGATATCATCTTTTCCTAGGTTAGCTGAGGTTACCTGAGGTTTGCCAAGGATATTATCTTTTCCTCAGTTACCTTCAGTGCACAGGTTACCCAGGTTACCTCAGGATATTGCCATATCCTAGTTGACCTAAAGCTCAGTCTATTTTCTCTGATGCAATGTCCAATTACTTAGTTTTCTGTGATTGAGGGTCAATACACATGGAGCAGATGCAGGTGTAGAACCCAGAATATAACAATACTAAGTACTAGCAAACCCAAGTTGTCAACTTGGGTGACAACAACAAGGGTTTTCAGAGATACTACCACACTTGACTGTCTGGTGAGGTCCTTCTGACTTGGTTGCGAAAGGGATATGTATTTAGTTAGTTAGTATTTTTGTTAACAGTTAGCACATAGAGTAAGAAAAGGGATAAAGAAAACAATCAGGTTGAAACTAGGTGTAGGAACAGCAATCAGATTGTGAGCGGTTGAGTTACTACTCACTGAGTTTTGGAGAAGACAAAGATGAGAGTGTTTGGGGAGAGAGGCTAGTATTCAAGTAGTTGAGAAACTATGTGAATTGTCTGTAATACAAGTTGAGCTACAGTATTTATACTATAGCTACTAAACCCTATAACAACATATATTGTACCACAAAGCATGTCGCATGTATCTAAATCAATAGGTGTTATTAATAAAAAGTATCTCAGAGCATAATGAACCCCAAAGTACAACTACTGACAGGTATAAGTAATGGTTCGTACATTGTACAGCATGGTATATGACATTTGTAAATAGAACAATGAATAGCAAAAATGTAGCTATCAGAGAATTGGAATATCTGAGATAATGAGTAATTGACTATATACAAATATGAAACAATGTATGTGAATTGATCAGATCAGTGTAGGTACTAATTATAGTTCATATTGATCAGATGATCCACCATGATACATGAAAGTGCTAATACCATTTCAACAATTTCTTGCACCACACTTTGGCCATTTCCCCTTGATTTTCCCCCCAAACTGGATTTGAGCCACTGTTGCAAACAACAGCAGAGATTTCTGCCACTGATTTAACATGGAGACCCAAAAAGAAATTGTTTCTATTGGAGAAATACACTTACTTTGGTCCTTTACTACCATCTTCTGAACATATCTCTTGCAACAATGGTTAAAATATGGTTTTTCATAGTCCTGTATTTCACAATTCATGTGGAACATAGTCTCATCAAAATGGTTTGATGATTCTATCAAGAACACTCAACAAGCTAGATGACTTTCAAGGAGTGATAATATTTTGAATCTCTCATACATCAATGTGCCCAGGACAAATGTGTGCACTGACATTCCAGCTAATAGGCATTGGAGGAGAGTTACAAGGCCTTGTAGGTCTCAGCACAGTTTATGGCAGATACCCTGCCGATAAAATCAGGAATACAACAGCCTGTGAACTTATTACATCCACCAAGCAAAAAGTATTTCATATCTCCACATTGAAATCAAACAGCATAAGAAATTGTATTTCGGGACTTGTATGTTTATATAATAACTGCATAAGTAACTGTATGTCTGAACTTGTATGTTTATCACCTTCCTTGCAAGGCTTATTCTGCACTTAAGTAGAATTTTGAAAATAATTGCATATATATTGCTTATGTACACAATTTTCCAAGCTGTTTTCCCGCTCACTAAGTTGCTCGGCCCTTTTGTTGTTAACAATGGAGACAGTACTCCTATGTAAAGAGAGAGAGTGGGTGGATTGCAGGGACACCCTGAGTGGAACTGAGCCTGGAGCTTACATGAGTATACACTTTTCAGAGTACATCTCATGGTTCACAGGTAATCAAATTTACAGAAACATCACCAAGCATAGTGCTGGGGTTTGCTTTTCCCCTACCTTATAGTAACCGAATATACCCACAAAATTGTCCACTAAAGAGAAAAGGGTTCTTGATGGGCATGGCACAATATTCTGTGATCATATGAATGTTCTACTGTAGTAGCAGAATGTCTGGTGGGAACAACTGGCTGCTTCGCAATGTCCGCGGAACTGTCTCCCCCCGTGGGGATGGACAGAATATCCTTGGCTTTGACATACCGAGACGCAGATGGACTTGTATTGCCCTGCTTGTTCCAAGGTGCATACTGTATGCTCAAAGATATTTGGAACTGGGGCAAAACACAAGGACCCTAGAAGTATCTGACCCAGTTTGGGGATTAGCCCTATTCCTAGGCCGCCTTGGTGCTGACAGTAAGGCTCCTGGCTATAGTAGTGAGAGCTTAAGTGTGCAGAGGAAGCAGTGGTAAACAGGAACTCCATTTAGATAAAATACTAAATGGTGAATGGACAATGTTGCACCTTTACGTACAGAAGTTAAACCTAAAGGTCACCAAAAAGATCATTACCTACTTTAGAGCTAAAACTTAAGACATTGGAATCATATTTGGGAGTCCTGAACCCAGGAATTTAGCCCTTATACTAGGGGACAGCTTATGATGGGATAGTGTAGCCTAAGTAAAGTCAGTAAGGTGGGTGACTGAAAGGGTTTGGTATCAGCTGTTGAGGACACTGTATTGGATGTACATTCAGCGGCTCCAGCTTTTCAGTATCAGACCACTATGAAAGCATAAGCGAGCACATTCAGGCTGTTAAATTAATCAAGGACTAGAACAATTTGTCAGGTTAAGGGATCACAATGTATGTACTGATAGTGACCACAAGAACAAGCTTCGATGGGATGACAAAGCAGGTCCATTATGCTTTGATTGTTGGCAATGGGTCTTGTTCACAATCCGATCGGACGGACGTAGATGTCTCGATATTGACCACCATGTCAGACTAGGGAACTATAATCAATGACTATACATTGATTCAGAAACATACACACCGCCTTAGATTCCTGAATAATCCGCACTCTATTTATACCTTGCTGACATGATATTGGGGACAGAGATATTTCAGTCTGTTCAACGATATTGGAAAAGGTCTTGGGGGTCGGCTCTCCCCTGATATAATCACGAGCATTCAGGTTTGCTAACAAGGTGCTAAAATAAAGACTACAAGTAGAGGCCTCAGCAATGCAGTAGTACAAATTTTTCGGCTGGGCTGCTAGCTAGAAAGAAGGTCGTCAGTGGTGTTTGAAGGCGGATTGTTTTCTATCGGCGTACAAGAATAAGCGTTACAGTAGCCAAGACGGCGGTAATCAATGTGCTGTTCACAGCAAGGATAAGAATGCGCTTGACCATGAGCTGGGAACTGAACGATCATTTCATCAGTAGGTATCTGGTTAGTGTAAAGTGATTTACCTCTTGAACTTGGGCTTATTCGGACCGCTAAGAAGATATATCATGTTGATGGAAATCATAGTATCCACTGCTGCGGAACAAGCTCGCAATGACATGTTAAGACCCTAATACGGCCAGTCATTGCAGGTTTCCACACATCTTGAGAATACAATCTTACATCTTCTGTAGGAGTAAATATCTTGTTAACTGAGATGCCATATCTGATTCAATGGTAAGACAGAAAAATTTGAGCTTAGTGGAGGTCAATACCCCAAGACTTCGAACACTATGTGGAAGCTTCATGAGCGCTACATGGATTGAGGAAATACAGAGAGGAGAGTACACACTGATATCCCCGACTAGAAGGTAATTCATTGTTAGAAGTGCATATTCTCAAAGCATGAAGACCTACTGATTTGCCAGGACGAGAGAATAATCTACTTGCAGTTTAATGAGCACTATCATATCATCGTGTGGACTAACTGCTCACCAGAATCAAAGGTATTATCCATCTCCGTTTGTTGACTCAATGTAAGATTAGCTTAATAGGAACAGGGTTTGAGATGTAGCCTCTCACAGAGATAAATACGCCGAATGAACCACCCTTGCACCAAGAAGATTGTAATACACTAACAGACGTTCACTGTAATCATTTCGGTATTAGGTCGTATGGATGCATACCTCAACAAGAGTATGAAACTGATAATCAAGGGAAAAGTCAGAAGTATTGTAAGAATATGATAAAGAAATAAAGCATGCCATCAACTCTCTTTGGATGGGAACGGGAGCATGTTAACGGTAATCAGCATGTGCAAAGTGGGAATTACTTACTGCTGTTGGTGATCGATACCGGAAACATCACCCCAGCGAACAACGAGGACCCTAAAGTCTAAAACCCAGGCTCAAAAATGATTCAGTCCTCGATGAAGGGGGGAAGTACTGGATTTTATGATTAAGATTTGATTCGTAGTGTCGGCACACCTGAATTGGAAGAGAAAACAATCCCATACGTTATCTCAGTCGTTCAATAATTAAGCCTTACCAAAGCGAAGCAATCTTTGTAAATTGCGTGGTTAGCAGATGAACTAGCCTGGGAGAGTAACATATGACTTGCAAAGGATTGCATTTTCCATGAGTCACTATTGTAATACCTACCGTGACAGTTATGAGTTGATAATATTCAGATGCGGTAGGGTAACAGTTTTATACTTCATAAAGTAGAGGTATCTTTTGAACAGGACAGACTGAAAGTCAGTGACCATTTGCGCAAATCAATACTAACTCACGTTTGAAAGGTTGACATACCCCAAATGGCAGTCGAGAGAAAGGAGCCAATCAAAACTGCACCATAGGTTGGCATTAAGTTGAGGACCACTACAGCGGGGTCAGACGAAGTGGGGATGGATGAGTTACCAGACATGAAGTTGTTAATGTGAACTGGGCCTAGACAGTACCACTGCCATTTAGTCTTATATACATGCGGTGTCACTGCCTTTTGTCTGACTTTGATGTCTCAATAAATAATATGTATTATGGAATTTGTTGAGGAACAGCCGTGCCGTGGGTTGTCCGGCAACTCTGCACCACTCCATTCCGCTGTTTGATCTTTAATTCCATTGACTCACACTACTTATTAACCTATATATATATACATCGTAGCTATTGTTATGAACATGATCTTTTCTGCCCATTTCTATCAGATCGCTGCCTGTTGGATGTGCTTTTCCTTCTTTTCAATCTGTCCTCCCAGCTGTGTCGGAAGGCAAGATTTGGCATTGTGTCAGTAGAACAATACACAATCCAAGGGAATACTCCAAAGCTTACACTTCACATTGGCTCTCACTGTAGTAATTAGAGCAGTCTCAAATGGAAATAGACAGCAGACAAGTCTTACAAACTTTATTTTATGTAAAGACTTAATGGAACTTGGGACATCTGGATAGATCATGAAATCTTGGTATCAAGAATGGTTGATTGCCCGCAGGGCACTTCTGAAACAAGGACGCACAGTGTTGGAATTGTTCAACCATCCCGGAAGAATGT
Organism: Collybiopsis luxurians FD-317 M1; assembly: GCA_000827265.1. Lineage (NCBI taxonomy): Eukaryota > Fungi > Basidiomycota > Agaricomycetes > Agaricales > Omphalotaceae > Collybiopsis > Collybiopsis luxurians. The sequence continues at coordinate 12,431 of KN834841.1, forward strand.
CTCATGTGTGCCTCGGTTGATCTACTGAGGTTGTATTAATTGTACTTTGTTTTTCAGCACACAATATTCTCGACCAGCTCTGGCAGCCAAGAAGGTTCTCAGAGACATCTTAATTTTTGAGGAGAACTGCAAAAACCAAACAATAAAAGTCCTTCTTGTCTAAGATTTTTCCGGCCTTGTGGAGCTGAGCTTGCAACTTGTTCTACCACGTGTATCGACTACCCACCCTATTAACTTCTTCCCAGGGCACACTGTAGTTGTACCCAATTTGAAGCCCTAGCTGATGTACAGGTGATGGGATGTCATGGAGAGCCACAGGAATCTACACATCAAGTCATGGTATTCGGAAATAACGGAGGAAACGGGTACACCCGAGGGCCTTACCTCACCCAATACCACGGAAGTACCGGAAACTGAGCTTATTAAAAACACTGAATGAAAGAATTACGAGACAATATTATGTATCTTACTGGGCCCCTCGTTACCATCACCCTTCAGTGATACCAAGAATGCTTTACCCTTTTACCAGACTCCAATGGTTCTTTACCTTTACCGTCAACTTTGCTTGCATCCATCACTGCCTTACTTGTTCCCTTTCTACCCATTATTCCCATAACGATTGCCATAATCAGGTTATCATCTCAAATCATGACTCCAATTCCGAGCCACAGACACCGTTGATTAGATTTTGGTGTGTTAGGCCAGCAATTCCGCTCCAATGCTGAGAAGTGGGGTGGTCCAGTTATGAGTAAAGAAAACAGAAATGAGCAGGAGGATGAAGAATGTATTGAGCTAACGCTACGTGTGAAGCCGCCACGCAATGATCACAAGGCTTATTGATGGCTGATTTCGAAGGCAGTTCTTTGAACATGCGGTCCTTTGAACAGGTACCGAAAAGGTTATTCGCAACATCGGGGTCAATGAAAAAATTGCACACATACACAGCCTCACGGACATGTGCAAGGCATCGGCACTGGAATGGCTGTGCCGGTAAAAAAAACCCATCAAACCGGGTTAACCCAAACCCGGACCCTTCCTTATCCAGAAATATGAATTAACCCTTAGTACCGAACTACAATAGGAGGCATCTAGTATGTAACATGAGTAGCAATAGGCAATTCATTTGAACAGCTGTTGACAGCGGGAATCCATCTGTCGTTTGCTTATGACCATAAGAAAAATCTATGCTACTTGAGGCCCTGCCGCGTGGCAGGTACCCCCTCAGAATTCTCGCATTTGTTTATTTGTAGTTATTAATAGACCAGGACCAGGCCCTTTTACTATACAAAACATGTGATAAGCAATGAGAAAGGTTGGGTTCGGATGAGTTCTGACCAAACTGACTCTTTTTTGTGAACGTTTGTCGAGGATTTCGTGAGTTTTGTATATACACAGGGCCTGGGCCCTGTCTATTAGTAAATACAAATAACCGGATGCGAGAATTTTGAGGGGCCGCAGAATTATGCAAAGCACTGTATCACAAGTTCATACTTATATTATCCTAACCTGCCCGGTCTTCCCGAGCACAGGTTGTATGCCATCACAAAATGGAATGCCACCTTGATGTAGCTTAGTTCAAATGCCGTGAAAGCCTTGGAATTTCAATTGCAATATAATCCCATGACCGTAATACTGCATCCACCCTTTAGTTTTGAGTAATCAATATTATGAGTTCAATACAAAATTGCCTGTAAAGGATCAGGCACAGAATTCCCCACCACAAAAACTCGGCATTCCATTTCATTCCATGTACTCGTAATGATTTGGCTCAGCACACAGTCTGAAAAGACAACCTTTACAACTTGTATAATGTACTCAAATCATGTACAGTACGTACTATTTCATTCACAGTAGAGTAGAGTAGATACATACTAGATTACTGGTGAATACAAACATTGAGTTTCAATGTGAACTTCATCTGGTGAATGAATGGACTGGTCACGTGGTCTGCTAAAGTGGAAAGTTCTTTTAGCACCGATCAACTATAGCAGGATCAACAATGCCAGCTGTTGCTTTCACACTTCCCCCAACCTCATTGAATGCATCCGATTCACCTAAAGAGCCTGCCACAGTTCTCACCCCTCCTCCAACTTCACCTAGGGTGCCAGCCACAGCTGCCACCGCTCCTCCAACTTCACCTCAGGAGCCTGCCATAGCTCCCATCCCTCCTCCGACTTCACTGAAAAAGCCCACCAAAGCTCTCACTCAACCTCCGACTTCACTTAAAGAACCTACAAAAGCTCTCACCCCTCCTCCAACCTCACCCAAGCTTGCCGCAGATGCCACCCCTCCCCCGGCTTCACCCAAAGAGTCTACCATGGTTCTCACTTCTCATTGAGCTGAAAAACCAATGAAGCCGGCTGTAGCTCTTCCCCTTCCTCCAACTGAAACACAAACTGAACCACCTGTAGCAAAGAGCAAGTGAGGCATGAAGAGAAAAGCAGGGTTGAGCCAAGCGGAGGCAGGTGATAGACAAACCACCAGAGTACAGGCACAAGTGGCACTGACAGAAACGACAAGACAAACCACATGACAGAGTTCTAGGACCTCAGGAGCTCCTCCAGTGAAGAAGCAGAAGAGGAAGTAATTTCATTTTCATGCATTCTTTCTGATGATTGCTTAACATTTCTGATTATCTCTTCTGTGTTTAACTACTTCCAGATCCATCTGTTTAATGATGTGTTTAACTTGGACTGTATTTTTTGTTTAACTTCTTTGAATTTGCTTGATTAACTCTATGGTTTTAACAGTACATGTTGATGTTTATGAGTGCATGGAATGGAATGGGATGCCGAGTTCTGTGGTGGTGATTTTGTGCCTGATCCAAGACAGGCAATTTTGAATTGATCTAACTTGTAATTTATATATTTTTAGCTTAGTGTTCATTACATTTGATGCTCTGGGAAAGCCCATGACTGAATGGGGCACAAGTTCCCGCCACGCGCTAGCACTGGCCCACTTACGTGTCAAGTTAATGTTTAACTGTAATCTTTCCAAATGAGACTATCTTGCTTAGCCCTTCTGTTCAGTGCATGTTTAACTTTTGTTTATGGGTATACCATATAGTAGTGTACAGCAAATGTGAAAATATGGTGTGTTTAATGTGCAATTAACTCTGTTTAATTAAGGCCGGCCAAGGTCTCTGTTGATTCACTCAAACAGGGCCAGATTCTTAAGTAGGTTAGGTAAGGTGAGTGACTGAAGTGGCCCGAACTGTGCGAGAAGGTTCTGTTCATGACAAGGCCGAATGGTGTCTATCCATTCAGAAGTGGGGACCTTTATGTAATGTCCATAGCTATTGCCAACACTGACTCCATTGCGACCAACTTGGAACATCATTCCGAGCAGCTCAGGAATGATGCATGGACTGGGGTATCTTGCAGGCTTTCTGGGTGTTCCATATTGCTTAAGCTGCCTAGGATTCATCAAGAATGTTAGTAGGGTTTTCCAAGCTCATCTCATCTAGCCTGGGATATTAGGTTTTTTTTGTGATGAATTACTGGATCTTCTCGGGCACAATTTGGGTGGCATTGATTTTGCAACATGTTGCTTAATTACAAATGCACGGCATGGAATGGAATGCCGAGTTTATGTCTCGACGATTTTGTGCCTGATCCAAGACAGGTAATTTTGAATTTATCTAATTGTTGCAATTTATACAATTACAGTTAGTTTTCATTACATTGATGATTTGCTAAGTAATTTATTCCCATTACTGAAATGGCATGAATCCCACCATGCGTTAGCATTGGCCCACTATGTGTCAAGTTTTGTCTGATTCAGCATCTATATCATGTGCTGTGATGTGCCTTGACTGGAGCGGAACATTGGGGCAATTGGTAATTCACAGAACACTTTGAATTTGCACAGTTAACAAACTTTAAGGTATACTGTGCCCCTGGCTCATTTGAACATACTTCTATATTCTCTACTGGAAAGCTCAACCTGAAGTATTTTGAATAATGTCCGCCAGCTGGGTGAATGTTATCTCTAGCCAACTGAACAAGGTGTAAGCTGACCAACCTTCTCTCCAATAGCATATATAGTAGATTGGATGTGAGTACCAATACCATTTGGTATGATACTTGCATCACAGACCCTAAGGTTTGTTGTCCCATAAACAATCAAGGAGTTGTCAACCACCCCTGTGAAAAATGGATTACATACATGTCAACTTTCACTCAATGATTCTTTCTCTTACCTCCCATGAGTTGTGGTGCCATTGCAACCGTACCTTAAAGTTGAGGAGATAGATTTAACAGCTTCAAAAGTGGCAGATAAATAATTACCCATTGGATGAGATGCACTCTGGAAAGCAATGAACTTCAACTCAATCTGGCAATTGGAGCTACTTACAGTGACAGTTTCACGAATGTATCTGAAAATGATGATTCAGTGATAGTGAAAATAGTGCCAGGAAGAGGCACTTACTGGATCAAGGCTGTGTCATTTTTTAGGCTGGCAGGGGGAAGCACCAGGGAATCTATCAAAGACGAAAGCGGCTCAAGTGTAGCAATGTTCATGACAAACTTCAATGTCTCAAGAATGACCAAGATATCTGCTGATATCAGAATATTTTGTTGTTCAAATAAAAGGGCATCTCTTACCAAAATCGGCTGTCAACCATCCTGGGTCTATAGTTGGAGGAGCGAGAGGGTCATTAGAGTGTATGTGCTGAGTACCGATCAAGGATTAGTCATAAGTTATTTCCAGATAACACCAAAAATTCGTACAACAGATCCGCGACTAAGCGGATGCTTTCAAATAGAGCAGAGTAAGCAGTGCTTATATAGTCGCAGATATGGATGGGACATACTAATACACCAGAAAGTATGCTTATGTAACTCTCGTTCGCCAAAGGTGTCACTCCCCGACTCCACATAGCGATCTCCGCTTGAGGGACAATGCCTTGCTCCAGCCACTTGCTCTGGATCTCATACTGTGTCCTGGTCAATTTGCTAGAAGAACTTTTTGCCCAGATGGAGTTGAATTTCTTCTTTAAAGAGTTGATAGGTCCAGATTGGAGGTAAAGATCCAGCGGAAGGAAGGCGACGGCACTATCTGTTCCTGAAAGCATCCCAGACCGATTTTGAGAGCTAAAATGAGAGTGGTTCAGTCGAGAAATAGCAAATATGAGTACGTTGTACACTTACTATATTGCAGACTGCTGGGAAGCGATAGTCATATTTATCCGAAGAGCATCTAGAAAAAAAACAATCAATGAGATTCCTGACCTCAGCAATCAACTGAAAAAATGAAACCGGACCAAAAGTCAAAATCCCAGGCTTCAGCTGGTATTGTGCCAGAGCAAAAAGATGGTCCTTGTAGAAAGTGTCAGTAAGTAGTAAGTGGAGTAACAGTTCCGAACAACCTGCATGTTTTCGCCAACTTCAGGGAGAGTGATTAAAGGCTTAATACCGACACTTCTCAGGATAGACGAGTTGCCAATACCTTAAATATAATCTTTATGTTCAGTAGTTGTAACCTATGTATCAGTAAAACTCCATACCAGATAACTCTAATAGTTGGGGAGTTTGTATGGCACCCGCGGAGAGAATGACTTCCTTCCTTACTGTCGCTGTATAGCTGTTATTTGAGGAGAAGAACTCCACTCCGACAGCAGCATATGAGTCTAAATCCGCCAGCCGCTCCAGAATCACCCGAGTTACCTGTAGTTGTTTAATCGAGTCTTGAAACAGGGGTTTTAGGAGGTACATACCTGAGCATTGACTAAAATATGGAAGTTTGGTAAAGCATTATAAATACGGTGATACGCAGGTGCGGCGTATGATCTAGTCCCTGTGTTGTGGTCGACGTCTCCTCGACAGTTTATAAGGCCAGTAGTACTGCCATCATCCTGCAACAGTGATTCAATGTAGTCCTTGGAACGTGATGGACCTTTTTTTTTTTACCGAATTGACATTCAGGGGGATGCCAGATGAATTGACTGCTTCAACGTAGGGAGAAAAAACGTCTGAATACCAGGAATTGAAAGATGCCTGGAGGGCATTCTGTCAGCAGATATGTCTGCATCTTTTCCCCATTTATTTACCATAACCGGACCGGAGAATCCTTCGTATCTCGGACTAAACGACTCGGAGCTGACAACCGGTAAGCCCGTCTGGTTCGGGAAAACCTTCGTTGATCGCTTCATGAAGGGCACTATTCCCCTCCAATTCCATCCGTTACCCGGTCCAAACTGCTCCCAGCTATCATACTCATCTTTCGATGCTCGAGTCCATGCCATATTGTTTATGCCGGTGGACCCACCAACCATTTTTCCCCTGGGGAAAGAACATGAGCTCCCTCAGTCTCCGCATCACTCTGACTTACCTGGGCAAGGTTACCGAGCGTCCTCCTGCTCCTGGTTGTGGAATGGTCACAAAGCCCCAATCATACAAGGGATTTCCCAACGCTTGACCGACATTTGCTTCCAACTATGTTGACATTTGATGCAGAAACAAGAGTTCACTCCTCACCTGGAATATTTATGATAGAGTCATTTACGTGTAAGGCTCCAGCCTCAATTAGTCCTACTTTTACCCTTCCATCTTCCGCTAGTCTGAAGGCAGCAGAGTACTAGTATCAAAGTCCACGGTCAGGAAACAGTCATTCACCTTGTTGCTACTGTAATGCCTCCTGCTCCAGCACCTATTCATGGTTAACACGCCTTACAAACAGATCATGACCAGAGCATACCAACAATCAAGTAATCATAATCTTGTGCTGCAAATGCCTCAGGGTCAGATGTAACGGTGGTGGGACAGCGAGGGGAGCTGGCTGAATGGCTCGGTTGAGCGAGAATTAAAAAAAAAGAACTACAAAACTAATTCTGCAAGATGCCATAATAACGCTTGCTTAGGGGGGAAAGAACTGATCCTGACCGGTATCTTCCGCTGTCCTTTTATAGCGTAGAGTGAAAAAATAAACTTATACAAAATAACTAATCTATTCGAGACATATACCGGAGGTATAAAGCTACCAGGCTGTGGCAGTGTGTCTATTCTGCTGAGAATGGCTAACTTTAGTTTTGGTCATCAAATCAAGACTTTGAGAATTGTAGATGATGCTAAGAGCTGTATCGGAGAACCATTATACGTTGGCTCCTAAAGCCTGAATTCAATGGGCATAATTGGACAGAATTGACATAAATCACTTTCTTATTGTTTACTAGATTGAATGAATCAATTGTAAATCCTAGTTTCACTGAACCAAAAAAAAAAATCAATGAATTCAGAATTTCAAATAGGAAATCTTATGAATTTGGGAGTATTTATTTTGATCATTATTTCTCTGAGATAGAGTTCAAGAACAGTCCACTGATTGTTTCAACTGTGGTAGGTATACCTCTCAGGCTCTTTTTGATACGGACTCGTTAGTGGCCTAAGCAGCGGCTGAAATTGAACACTCACTATTTGATAGCTCTTTCCATTCTTAAATCAAGATTCAACACATTCTACCAATTCTATACCTGACCCTTCATTGAACGGAACTTTACATCTGCTTTGTGTGAAGAAAGGTGCGCGCATGGAATGGGCAAGTATTGAAAGGATAAATTGTAAAGTCCACCGATCTGACTGGATGTACAATGATTATTCGGATCTTTTCCATATACAGAACAATTCGCTTTGGATTTGACATCGATTTCCGAGCTCAGTTGACCATGCAAACTACTCCCATGTTGTTGTATGATTAAGATCCACATAACCAGATTGTGTCCGAGATTGCAAATACTCCATAATGAAAACTTCCCTCCAGTATTTTGCAGTGCTTTGGCCCTATTTCCACTTATTGCATGTTATCTGTTACTGGATTGCTTGTGGGTTGCCCAATACAGATGGTTTAATGAGAATATATACATCAGTAAAAACTGCGGAAGAAAGAAATTAGACAGCTGCCGGCTTAGCTCCTCGCTGACATGCCAACCAAGTTGTTGTCCCTTTTTTCCTCGGAGTTTGCAAAACTGCATGTAGTCGCAATAAATCATTGCAAGATCATTGGCTCAGTTTGACAGATTTCTGTTTGCCTGTTTGCCCGACGGAGAATTTTCAAGGTCCAGTGTGATATCGGGCAACCAGGGGAAGAATTTAATATAGAGCTGATATGCGAGGGTACAGGATATCCCCAAAAAATTAAGGGAAACATCCGAACTTACTTTGTAAGTTGGCATCAGGAACATTGAGATGAGGGCTGGTGCTTGATAGTTCAAGCACCGTACGGGCAGATGAATGTGAATGCGCTTTTTTCACAATGAGAGCTGGGGTACTCGAGCTGATCTCAGAGACTCAGACAGATCAAATACGAGGAATAAGAATTCATTACAACTCCCAGGTAATGTGGAAAGGAACTTAAGGAAGGTACTATTTATAGCAAGCCCACTACTATCACTTTAAGATCTCATAATTTTTATCTCTGCTCTCCAAATCTGCACTGGAGGCACCAAGTGCACTTTCTGTTGATAGTGGGCCAACACAATGGCATAGAAGGTGCTCGTGCCTTTTGCAGTAATGTTGGAACAACTTGTACGGTTTTTTTTTTTTCGGATCCTCTCTTATGTTACTGAATCCACCATTTAAATTGATGTTCGCGTACTTCTACACATATTGATTCTTGACCACAGATCTGTTAATGACCGTTTGTCCAAGTACTTGGTCAAAGTTAATACCCTTTTTTCGGATCATTCAATCCAAGGGCATTGCATTAAAATCAAATGAGTACAATTGGATTTATAACTTGTGGGAGGAGAGGCTGATGAAATACATGAGCATGGTGAACAACCCCATTGTAAAAAGTGTCGTAAGTAGGACGGTACAGATGAGTATAGATGGCTCCGTGAACAATGTCATTACAAATAATTATTGAAGACGTGGCGATAGAAAGCGTAAAATATACACTTCAAAAGTATAGGTCGGGTATGTTCACCGCTGAACACGGACTGTCGGGCTAAGGGATCATCCGGCTAACTGAACAGAGATCGATTCTAGAGATTGATATGCGGTGTCCACGGTCTGATCAAGAGACTCTGATGACCACCCTTGGGCTCACGGGAGACTTTTTTTGTTCTGGTGTCTCTGATGTCTTCTCACCGGATGTTGATATTGGAAAGGTCCGGATTCACAAGCCCTTGCATTAAAGTTATGCCGTTGCACACATCTCTGTTACTAATTAATCAGTCTGTTCGTCTTCCAGTTGGGGTGATTTTATACAATTAGCTTCCGAACTTGTTTCCGGAATGATACTGACTGAGATTCAGGGAAATAACTTTGCCGCGTGACCGCCGAAAAGATCGAAAGGATGCAGTATATATGTCGAGCTATTATTGTATGAAATCGTACTCAACCTCCTCAATGTCAATCCAAGCACAATACCGTCATCTCGGGAAATCTGGCCTTCGTGTTTCTGTCCCCATCGTATGTTATGTCATCCTCGCCTTATAAGTCAAAAGATTGTATAGGTTTCACCATAGCTCGGGACAATGGGACTAGGGAACCAGGCTTGGCATGTATGTTATTTTGTTGAACTCCTTATCATCACCTTTCAGATGTGTTCTTTGTAGAACTGGGTTCTCCCAGAAGAAGAGGTGCTATGTTCTGACGAAATGCGGATATATCTGTGCCAATAACCTTACCTATCCAGTCATTTGCTCTTTTGAAGGCAGCGTGGGATGCAGGAGTTACAACTCTAGGTAAATTGGTCATTTCCATATGGATCGTCCCCTGTTCAATAGTCATTTCTTCCAGACACTGCTAATATGTATTCAAATGGTGTTTCTGAGTTAATCATTGGAAAATTCCTCAAACAGGTCTGTTGTAGACATCGTCATACCTCTTCGAGTTTACATTGTTTTTCTAGTACAATATTCCCCGTGAGAAATTCATTATCATTACTAAGATTCGTTTTCTGGTCGACCATGAGGAGATGAAGAATATAACTGGAATACCATCGATGCGACCTGGAATGTCAGATATGCGGGACTACGTCAATCAGGGAGGCCTTTCTCGTGCAGCCATCTTCAATCAAATTGAAGACAGCCTCGAACGCTTGAACACCACCTATGTGGACGTCCTTATGATTCACGCTGTTGACTTAGAGACACCTTTTGAAGAAACAATGTGTGCCCTCAATGACTTAGTCCGAGGTGGGAAAGCCCGCTATCTTGGGGCATCGAACATGCGCGCTTGGCAATTTATCGAGATGAACAATGTCGCGGAGCGAAACGGATGGACTAAATTCTCCTGTATTCAGATTGAACATAGTCTTTTGTACCGGGCGGAGGTAATGTCTGCTCTTCTCTATCTAAAATGCGCGCATTAATAGTCATCCCAATTATCATTATTTAGGAGGTTGAACTCATTGCGTATTGTCACTATAAAGGGATCGGTGTCACAGCTTATTCTCCTTTAATGGATGGCCACCTTGCACGTCCAATCGGCACTCAGACAACGCGAACCAAAAAGTACGCCAATTCCGGGAGGGAAAAGCCACGCCGTGAGTCAGATATTAAAATCATTCAGCGAGTACAAGAGCTTGCGGAAAGAAAATCCTGGAAGATGAGTCAGGTTGCTTTGGCCTGGCTCCTCAGCAAAAACTCGATTCCAATTGTCGGTGCAAACTCTGTATGCACTTGCCGTACCGCTCAAAGGGCTACTTATTAACATTACCAACAGGTAGACAGGTTGTATGAAACTATTATTACCAATAAAACTCTGACCAGCGAAGAGGTTCAATATTTGGAAGAACAGTATGCTTGCATTGTATTGCTGTTATTTCTCTCTGGCTGATGTCAAGCTTTATAGGTATGAGCATCAACCTGTCCGCTTCTGAGATTTTCATCTGGCCACTTTCGTACTAGCAAGTATTGTACTGTATGTAACGCGTGCAATTTGGCGTTCATTAGAAGGTATCAGAATATAACACCTTTCATACTGGGATCTAGCTCGAGGTCGTTCGAACAAGGGCCTAGGGCCTACAGCAAGTCCCTAAAGTGAAAGCAGCCCAAGAATGCCAGAAGTCAATGCAAACATGGAAGTATCTACACAGTTCCAAAAAGTTGTTAACAAAGCTACTTGTCAGATTCAACCTCCGCTAACTCGTCCTTACAAGGGTAACTTTAAGCTACTTCGTTGCAACAAAGTTACTTGCAAGTAACTTTTAACTTGTCTTACTTTCCACTAGGGCCCCCAGCGGTAGGTCTCAGGCGCAGGTAAACAAATTTTATCTGGCAAGGCTTGTATGAAACCGGGAAAGGAGGAGAGATCTCGACGGATTGCAACCACAATGTCATCTGCAGACCCTTTGGTGTCTGTTACTAGTAGGACCTTAGTGTTGGTGCCCTCCGGATCTTCTCTTCTTTCGGATATGTTGGCCCCGGTACCCCAATCTCCTGTACATATTTCAAAGCAATAAATGAAAATATTAAACCATTTTTGTTACCAGTCCTTGTACTATGAAATTCAAAGACTTGTGGTTCCCCATTTATGCTCTCTGAGCCTGATGTGTAACTCATCCAGCTTGCTCAGGGATTGAAATGTTCATGTGAATGTTTCCTCAGCCTCTCACATTGCCCTTTAATAACTGCGAGTACTTTTAAACCATTTTTGTTGCCAGCCTTCTAAATTTTAAATTCAGAGACAATGCAGAACCCAATTTTCAACCTCTAAACCTGATTCCTTCCTTTTTTTGCTTGCTCAAGGGTTGTAATGTCCATGTGGATTACTTGGGTTTTTTAACCACCAAGTGAAAGTTGATCTTTACTCATTCCTTCTCCTGCAATGGCTGCCCTACTAGTGACACTGTTTTCTCCTCTACATCTAGGCATGGTCCCCCAATGATCCATCTGCAGGCCATTCATGTTGTTGGTTTTTATTTAGTTGATTTGCTTAAGTGCGACTCTCTTAGCACAATCTCAACGAGTTGGGACCAGTAGCTGACTCAGGCATGCCATTATTGACATTCAACATTAGTGAAATGATTATATACTCTGTCAGTCAAAAATTATTACATCATAAGACTTGGACTATTTGATCAATGACAGTATAAACTGTATACAGTACAGGATACAGTCAGTACCTGGACTTTTGTAAATGGAAGATATTGTACGGTTATGACTTTTGAATATAGTGTATGGTCTGCATTTTATCCGGCTATCATTCAACTAATGGCACATGTTTTGAGAGCGCTGGCATGGCAGCCGATAGAGGTTTTGAGAGAAAATGTAGTAAGATGTGTAGGAGGAAAGGTTCAAATATTGAGAAGGGGTAAGAACTAAAAAAAGTTCAGTGTAGTTGAGTAGGGGGTAGGTGATTCCTGTGTGTCCGTGATGCGTGGTGCATGCATACAAAATCATATAACATTATCACTTGTGGGAATTTGTCACATATTGTAATTGGCCAGTTCATAGATTACTGTACTTGGATGAATGTAGGCAACAGTCATGTGCCTGTCACTGTCCCCCCTTAGGCTTGATTGTGACATGCCAAAATTTTGGCAACTGCATTTAAGTTATCATTGTTAGCCATTTTAGGTTAAAAAGTAGTCAAACAACAATAGAACTGGCACTGTAGATAATAACTTTTCTGGAAAATATGAGCTACTCTCTTCATGCTAATTTTCAACTGCTACCTCAATGTCTTCTCTGCCAAGCAGCCAGTGCAACATTTAGCTGATCATCCCAAGCAACTTCACTCTCTTTTGGCAACTCTCCCTCACAAGCTTCCTTTGAATCCACCTGCTATTGAGTCATCCTATTACTTTGGCTTACCATCTGAGGATGTTGAAGAGCAGGGAACATTCAGTGCTGTGTTTCAATGCCTAGAGATTTGTCAAAGGAGAGCTGGAATAATTTGCTACACTGAAAGGGGACAGCACCTAGAAGCCATGGTAGACATGTTGGAGGGTGCTAATGAGGTTGTTTGTGGTTAAGGGTGCAAGGGGTGCATTGTGAAAGATTCCACAATACCAGAACAAACCAGTCCATGTAATTGCTCTTTGTCTGTTGAAACTTCAACTAGTGAAGAGGTAATGATCCATATTTTCAAATGTTCCAAGTTGTTCTACAACAAGAAACTATCTGTCAACCTTTCAACATCTCAACTGAGATAATAGGGTTATAAGATTTGTAGGCTTATAGAGCTTTTTCAAAATGCAGGAGTAACTCAACTGCTAATCATGGCAGGTATACAACCACATTCTGAGCAAGACATAATAATCAAAGACTTTGTACAAAGGCTGTTGCAGTCCAAAGGTTACTTGATTAAGCAGTAGAGTAATAGCTATATTTATACTACTCAAAAATAATATACTGTTTAATACAAAATCATTCTCAAATATTCCAGTTTCAAATTCAAGTTTCTCTTCTAGGTAAGCATTTCAGAGTTTGTTTCTGGATTGTTACCCAAAGGTTTTCAATAATTCATAAATAGTAGTCCTTTCATCTTTCAAGTCTAAACAACTTGAGTCAGAATGTTTGATTCCATGTAGATGGGCTGAGAAGTAACCCACTTCCTGCTTCCACAGTCTGTTTCCACATTCAATTCCAGTATCTACCTGGTGGTATCTCTTTCTGAAGGATTAGTATCCTTTATTTTGGTTCTCAGGTCTGTTATTCACAAGTGGTTGCTCATTGCAATTGAATGGAGTCCCTTAGATCAAAGGGATCTATAACCTTAATTCATTCTGAGGTTCAGTATCACTAACTGGAACATCTTTAATTAGGTTCTGCAAGGTTGTAGCCATCTCTTTTTCAGCATCAAGACAATCAGGTTCCTTAGTAGTCTGGCTGCCAGTCACCCGGGATAATCTTGATCAATGGCAAACCATTACAGTTGAAAGTGTTGTAGATGGTTTTAAACAATATACCTGCTTTATGAGAGACCATTATGATTGTTGGGTGGGTTTGCTAGCTTCGATGAATACTAGATCAATGTCTCTCAAGCATCCTGCATTGGACCATAATGGTATACCTTCCCACAGAATGGGTACCGTTTCTGAGTATCACCATTTTCATTGAAAGTTACCACTGCCAAGTGTAATTGTAGGCTTTTGCTGTCAGATTGCACTTACTGCAGCTATCATGTGTATTGCAATACATCAATTTGCATTAAATACATGCCTAGTCTTAAATTTGGCCCATTAGCACAGTGGAGCAGATGAGTGATCATGATAGACAAGCTTTTGATGAAGCATGGCTAGAAAGGCTTATAGTGTCAGCAACGGATATGGGGGAAAGAGTACCTAAATGGAAGCAGCTTGATATCACCAATTCCAATAGGCTTGCTGTGAAAAAAGCTAAATTAACACATCCCATCATTATCTTAGACTTGGACACAAGCAGCAATGAGTCCACTCTTGTAATGGCATTGGGGATTTGGTGCTGTTAAGGGACTCATATGGCTAGTAGTAGCTTTTGAGTTTTTTTAGATTACTTATAGTTCTCACCAATAGACACAACTAGTTCCTATTAAGAATCTATGTATGTCCGTATGGCGAAAACAAAAGCTAAGGCAAATTATACAGCAGGTAAGTATTTATCCTCCTAATCAGAGGCTGTAATTAAATAGAACAAATATATATATACATGATTATTATTACATAATGTCTGGCATGCCCATGTCTGTATTAGGGAGTAAACTGATGCAGAGGGTTACACCCTCCCCTCATGCTTTCAGGAGTGGTGAACAGGTCCACTCATTTAAACTGATCTATTTCAAGATATCACTCAATTTTACTTTCATTGGAGGGCCTAGAAAAGGAGGCCCCTGTTTATGCTAAACTCTTGCAAACTCAATTATTTAGTGAAATGATGTAAGTTTGATTCCACATTTTTGACAAGCCTTCTGACATTTTCTTCTAGGTCTGCTGGGCCAGATGTGATTCCTCCCATGAGATATGACTATAGTGCTCTCAATGCCTTTGCTCTTGCTGAAATGGAAAATGCCTCTGGCACTGATGCCTCAGAGCGTGATGAAACCAACCAGGTTGAGCAGTCTGCTGGTGATCCATCAGGTAACAGTGATGATGCTGGAGCTCCAGAGGATCCTGATGGATCTTCAGAAGAGGGCAGAGCTCCTCAAGCTGCTACCAGTTCCTCGGCATAAGATTGTTCTCAGTTTCAAGTGCACTTTGTATCTCAGATTTCAATTTTTTTTAAACCCCCCTCTTCAGGCTCTTCAAATCATTGCTCATTGTTGGATGCTCATTATTGTAGGATGTTTGTTATCATAGGATGCCTGTTTGTAGGATGCTCATTATAGTAGGATGCTCATCATTGTAGTGTTTAATCTTTATTTGCAAATATAATTTAGCTGCTTTGACATGAATGTTACCCTGGGCTTCCCAGGAGGACTCAGGAGGGCTGGGGAAGGTTTACATTTGCCCAGGTGATAGGTCCTTTTTCCAGATGAAGTTGAGGTGAGTACATGGGAGATTCAGCTCCAGCCTGTACCATCCTTGAACTCTTGGCAACATTGCCTCCATTGCCTCAAGAATTCAAACTTACGCTAGTGCCCCGCTCATTGTAGCTTGGATCAGGTACATATACTTGGGGCAGTGGAGGAAGAGGAGGACCATGAGTGGTGCTGCAGTTCACATTCGAGGGTCTGTGTGAAGATGCTTCTTCAAATGTTTATTGACAGGGAGTGCTCATTGTGATACATTGTGAGTGGTCACTTACAGTTATTGTTTGACAAGGAAGAAGAAAGAAAGGTGCAAAAGGCCAGGAGTCTTAACAGCGGAAGGGAGACAAGGAGAACAGAGAGAATGAGAGACACAGAATTTCTACTTTACCAGCTGTCTGTATCACCGTTTGAACAAATGACTCTGTGTACCAATACTTTTATGCATAGCTGAGAGTTATTTTCAGCTAGTCAAATTTTATCTGGTGCTAACATCCATAGATAACATAGAAGCTACATATAAAAATCTACTCAGATCCTTTTCTGTGAATTTTAAGGCTGTATAGACAGGTCGTATCAGACCCCCCATTCTCCATGACCTCAAGCACCACTAATGAGGTGGAAGCAACTGTGTCTACATAGAATGTCTGCCAACTCCCAATATTGGAATCATAATGAGTGTCAGCAATCTTGATGAGTGTTTCATCTCATGAAATGGGAGATGCTGGGAAGTGATTCCATGAAGAGCAGTAATAGAAAATATTCAAAGGGGAGGGTTCTGATGCATTCTGGGTGCTCACTTTCAGTGATGCCCACAGGCAGATATGAATGGGGGCCTCTTTCAGTTCTCAAGTAGACAGCTCATTTGGGTCTGGAAAATATAGAGCGAAGTGTGTTAAGATAATTTCTTCAGAAAGGCGAACACCTATGTGCCCTTGAGAGCCAGTGTATCTACAACAGTGCCCAATATGAATATCCTCTTCAATCACAGCTCAAGGAGGGGCTGATTTGGGCTAAAGGTGAGCATGAGGGATTTCTGAAGTTCAAAATATCCAGCCTCGGCCTGAGGGTTTATGCATAGATGAGGTGAGAGACAGTATGATTCTTGCTCCTGTGTGATCTAATGCATAGTTTTTGCTGCAGGCAATGGTTTGAGACAATGAAATAGTTGAGGCAGCAGCTGCAGATGGGATAGACACTTTGTGGTCTATAAATTGACTGACACTGGAAATAGGGCCACACTTGGAAATGAATGTGACAGATGTAACCTGACTCATGGGGGGAAGGACAGGTGGAACCTCAAACTTGGCTGCATCAGCAGTCTGAGTTGGCCATGTGACTGCAGAACCTACCTCAAATGGCAGGCGGTTGTAAACAGCACACAAACTAGACATAATAGAACAAAAATTAGACATGAATGGCAAAGGAATACCCATCCTAAAACAGGAGCCCCCCAAAAAAGAAAAAAAGGCAACAGGACTACAATGGATGCAACAATATGTTTGGCTTGGAACACAACATCCCAGAATGCAGTGGCCAGCATTTTGAAGCCAGAGACAGACTTAGAAGAAGGTGAAGAAGGAACAGGATCACATGAGACTGAGCTGGCATTGGAAGACAGCAGAGGGCAGGGCTGATGTTGACCTGTAGTTTTATTTAGCTAAATCAAAAGCCGTTTGCAGTTAGTTACTGTTGCTTCAGAATAATGATAGACTGACCTGAGTTATAGTTCAAAATGATGAGTCTGCAGTGGTTAGCCACTGCACTTGGAGTTGTTGGCCAGAGTGCATAGAAGAGACAGTGGCACAGTTGAATGGCAGAGGATAAGGAGTTTTCAGTTCACATTGGATGGCTATGTTGGATTTGGTCATAGCCCACACAGCCACCTGTAAATGTCCCTAAAATAGCAACTTGTTTCTGGAACACATAAGCTTCCTGTGTGAGGTGTCAGTCTATGCCTTCCTCTACAACCACCACTGACTTTGAGGACTGCAATTTGAAGTGCTTTAGATAGTGGAGAGTGAGTTCGCCAATGGATTTGCTGGCAGATGAGATGATGAATTCAATGCCAGGGTCAGCAATTTCTTTGAAGATCTGTGAAAATGAAGGAGATTAGAGAAATAAGGATGGATGTTGTTGTGACATGTGCACTTTTTCCAAATGCTGCTCTTCTCCCTGGGTTAAATTAAGCATCTCATCACATTTTTGATGAGGACTATGCCTTTTGTTTTTTCCTGGGCAATGTTGAGTGGCAGTTCACATGCATTTGCTGGTAAACAAAGAATTGTCTTGAACATCACCAGACATGAGACCAAGGCTGCAATGCAAGAGAGCCTTCTTCAGGTCCCCAACAGGTGCATTTTGAGCAACATGATGATATGAGTGTAGTTTTGCTATGAGATTGGTTGAATCTTTTGCAGCATTTACTGCTAGCATCTTGGGTATGGACAAGAGTGCACTGGCAAATTCAGCAATCACCAATTGTTCTCACAAGCCCTGTTGGAAAAGTTAGGAGATTGAGAGCATTGAGACAAACTATGAAAACATACTAATGTTGCTGTGAAGTTCTCCAAATAAATGCTTAGTGCTGACTCAACAGCACCACCTCCAGGGACCACAGCTCCATTCTCTAGAGTACACTTAATAACAGATAATGTATTGTGCAGTGCTTTCTCTATGTCGAGCATGTAATTATTTGCCCCCTGTAGGACAATAGAAGAGGAGCTGACTACCTTCATCCCTTTGATTAAGATGAGTTTGTCATCTGAGAATCCACTCTTGAATAACCTCTTCTGCTGTCCCAAGATAGCTGGCTTCCAAGCTCTCCTTGCCCTCTAGATTTGCAAGAGTTGAGATGAATTGACCGCCAGTGGCTTTTACAATCCTTTGTAAATCCTCCTTCCTACATCTTCAAACAGCCATGGCTCCAGCTTCAACAATGCCCTTGGTAGTTAGGACAATGTTGGCTCCTGCTCCCAGAATCTTTTGAATGCATTCAATGGTGATTTTAGATTCCCTAACAAAGAATGGGTATCCATGATCTCCAGGAAAAAAGGAAATTGGAGAACAAACTGCTTTCAAATTTCCTCGAGCTGATTAGGATCATCTACCAAAATCTGGATGCCAAGCTGCATATGGGCTTTTTGCAAATTCATATCCAGACATGCAATTTTGGCATTGGTTATTCACTTTTTCATTGCTATAGATGATATATTAAAGATGGGTGAATATGAGCTAAATGGGACACACCATGACTAGCAATCATACAATTCAGAGCATATCCTTGCACAAATAGTGACTCTCATGCACTTTGTCTTGAGGACATTGACCGCTTTTACAGGATATTTGATGTCGCCTCTTGAATTTAGTTTTCACTGCAAGCATAGCATCGACAGCCATTGGGGAAAATATATCATCATCACTGAGATGGAATGAACTAGAAAGCCAATAAAAAGATGATTGAGCCAGCTGACTTTCCAATGATTTTGCTTGACATGGTTGTCTGTGCAGTGTTGATCAAAGCATCCCTCCCAAGAACATCTACCTTAATGCTCAACTGATCTTGCATAAATTTCACTGCTTCTTGGCAAGCCAACTGGTAACTGGTGATTATGGTGGTGGGATGAATTTTGGCTTTGATGATCTCATTGGCATAATGAAGAAGTTCGGCGGCAATGATCACAGCGGAAGTAGTGCCATCCCTGATTTCTTTGTCCTGTTTTGAGCAAGGTCAACAAATATGCATCTTGCAGGATTCTCAATGGATAGAAGAGATAAAACTGTAGCACCATCATTGAATTCACCCAAAAATAGGAGTCTAAGTGAGTCCATGAAGAAGAAGGATTGCCAAATGGTTGTGCAGAACACATCTAGGAGAGGAGTGCATGAAAGTCGACCCACCAGCAGTGACACTACTGTCCTCAGGGATACACCTGCATCAGCCAATGTCCCTCAATGGATGTTCTGGAACTACTCATTCTTAATGACAAACATTTGCATCAAAGACATTTTTTTGATGTCATCACATACATACAACAGGTGAACAAGTCCTGTACAGTTTGTATATTGGATGTTGAGGAATGATCCTCGAGTGTTGAATAACAAATCCAGTAGCTTGGTGCAACTAGAAATTGTATATTGAAAGAACTCATTAAGACAGTATTAACAAGGGTTGACTCAGAAGGTTTGTGACTCGGTGTCTGTTTACCCTACGAGATGGAATATTTGAAAGGCTATGGCAGTCAAATAGTCTTGTTGATCAGTTCAACAAGTGAGAGGTAGATAAGCCAGTGACTCAGTGTCAATTGGGTTTGCTTGACTCAGTGTTAAGCAGAATAATATTAGAAAACCAGTGAACAAGAGAATAGAAACAACACAGGTCAAGATAGTTCAGGTAATAACAGCATTATTGTGAGAGATGTAGGTATGAGGCTTTTATACTCCTGTGGGAAGACATGAGGCATTGTGGGTATGAGACAGTAGAAGTAATTAATTGGTTTGCCTTGCAGTATGCATAATGAGACTCAACCATATGGGACTGAATAATACATTGATTATCAAGAGGTATGGTAAGCAGATGGGTTACAAAGAGTGAAGAAAATGAATTGGGGGCATAACATTACCCCCCCTGAGGTCCTTGAGCCCTTGAAAGGACATGTTGCAAGCTTTTGACATGTAGCTTTTGATGCAACATGGTGTTGTGACTGCTGCGCTGTCAGATTGAGTTTCAATGTGCTGGCTGCATCAGAGAAAATAGACTGAGCTTTAGGTAAACTAGGATATGGCAGTATCCCAAGGTAACCTGGGTAACCTGTGCACCAAAGGTAACCAAGGAAAAGATAATATCCTTGGCAAACCTCAGCTAACCTAGGAAAAGATGATATCCTCAGCAAACCTCTGGTAACCAAGGTAATAGCCTGATTCAGAATGCATAATAATACAAAATTGAGTCTAAAGTATCTTCAAACAGTTTCAACAATAGAGGTGAATAATTAGTTTTGGTCATAATCCATTCATTGCAACTACAGTGACAGATTGAGCATCAACTATAACTTTACATAAGAATGTCAAGTGAAAGTATCTGAAAACCAGATTTTAGATCTACTACTGCTAAAGGAATAAATCAACTTCGGCAGGCCACTCATTTCATAGTAAGGCACTGCATAGACAGTACCTGAGCTTTTCAAGTTGGAGATGATATGGCGGAATACACAAAGTATATAGTAGTTGTTGTGTCTGGGAGTTGGTATATGTGAACCAATTGAAGAAAAAAAGAAAACAAATGTGAAAGCCCACTGCACCAATTCCCATCTGACAGCATCGATAACCAGTTATGAACTCAGTTAAGTTGGTTGCCCAAGACTTCAACTGAAGTAAAATCCTACCATTTGACTGGAAGCAAATGATGCCAGCCTCTCGAAGGATACTGGGATTTGTGTTTGACCCTTGAGCATCGCCAAATGTGAGATTTAAAACCATCTACCAATTCTGTGGAGAACATTGTCATTGAAGACTAAAGACATCAAATGGAACACTGGAGCTCAGTACTTGAAGTAATATGCATCAAAGTCAGCCTCTCAGTATTGAAGTATAGGGACAGCCACATACTAATGTGTTCCTGGGATCGCAAGACTCCAATGAATTTCATTGCCCAAGTCATCTGTTGAGCACCACTCATCTACACCTACAACTTTGTTTCAGCGGATAATTCCATGGAAGGCATGTTATGTTCTCTCCTTCAACACTGCTGAATGGGAGAACTACAATCAGTAGAGGATGCCCCTGCAGCAAAGTGGCGTAGGTAGCCACAATACCAGATGTAAAGGCCAGTACTCCATACAAAGCAGCCAGAGAAGCCAGCTTCTCGGTATGCAGGTTTAGAGTAACACCCTTGAGACTACAAGAGAAAAAGACATTCATTCTCTTTGTCACTAATAGATGGATGATAAATTTACCTTTAGCTAGCCACTTTGCCACTTATACTATCAGTGACAATGACAGGTTCAGCCCTCCACACCTTCAAAACCAATGACCCAACCTTTGATTTCATGCAGCTGTTAAAGTAAGCATCTTCTCAGATGGAGATATAGGGACATTTGTATGCCCAGCAGTAAGTATGGGCTGAAAAGCTGGGTCAGAGATAAGATTTACTGGTAAATAGTTCAACCTACGCAGGTCTCAATGTCATCTCAACTTCCTGAGCTGCTCAGGCCCGATGAGGAAAGTTGGGATTACCCAAAGCCTTGTTGTCTACTGGCAGGAAATAACCCTAGCTGGCTAAAGAAGCCAGCCTCCATCGATCAAAATATACAAAGATCTGTCAAGTGAGTTCATGTCATGTGCACAAGAGATTAGCTTCTCAACGTGGCCATTAAACACTTGCATATTGAGGACAAATACCAGATATGAAGTCAGCACTCCACTTGAAGCAACCAAATAAGCCTCTCTTTATGGAAGGTTAGGGAAATCTGATGAGACTGCAAGAGACAAAGGTGTTCATGCAAACTTGTTACTAGTATACTGATGTGGAATATACCTTGGACAATGTCAAAGCCACCTTTACACATTCATCTGCATTGCTTACAATGACAAGTTTGTTTCTTGACACTCTCTGAGTTCAATGACCAGAAATTTGACTTGGTGAAGCGGCTGAAGAAGCCAGCCTCTTTAAATCAAGGTATAGCGACATTCATGTACTCACCAGCAAACACGAGCTGCAAAGAATAGTCAAATATATGAATTATGGGTGGATAGTTCAATTTCTTACCTATGCTGGTCAATGACCTCACATCTTCCTCAGCTGTGCAGACCTGATGAGAAGAGTCAGGATGTTCCAAAGTCTTGTCATCCACTCACAGGAACTAACCAGAGCCAGCTAAAGAAGCCAGCCTCTATTGATCCTCATCCAGTCATAGCAGCTAGCTTGAACCAGCTAGAGAAGCCAACCTTTTGCCGATTGAAATATACATAGATTCATCCAATGTGTTAGTTCATTGTGTTGGCATGTGAGAGAGAAATTGGGCTTTGTTAAATTGAGCAATGTGGTTATTGAACACTTGCACAATGTGTAGCAATGCCAGATGTCAAGACCAACACTCTGTGCAAAGCAGCTGAACAAGCCAGGTGCTCTGTATTGACATTTGAGGAAATCTGATGAGATAGCAAGAAGCAAAGACATTCAGACAAATTCATTGTTAGTATATTAATGAAGAATGTACCTATGACAATCTCAAAGCCATTTCCCATCACATCTGTATCACTTACAATGACAAAGTCATTTCTCAACACTTTTGGATTCAATGGCCCAAAATTTGACTTGATAAAGTGGCTGAAAAAGCCAGCTTCTCAAGATCAAGTATAATGACATTCATATACTTCTTGGCAAATATGAGTTATAAAAGGCTGCTCAGTGATATAAATTACAGGGATTACAAGTAGACAGTTTGAGCTCACACCTACAATGGTACAGGATTGCTTGAAGTCAAAGTGCTCATCCAATTGCAGCAGCGCACTTGAACTAGCTAAAGAAGCCAGTCTCTAATGATCAGAGTATGCAGAGACCTGCTAAGTGTGTTCGTGCCTTGAGCTATCACATGGTAGAGATTGGCTTCAATCTTGCGCATTGAAGGGCAATGCTAGATGTCAAGTCAGCACTCAACTTGAAGCAGCTGAACAAGCCAGCCTCTCAGTTTGGAAGGTTAGAGAAATTCAATGAGACTGCAAGAAACAAAAGTGTTAAGGTGTATTCAATACTAGATATCAATGTGAAATTCACCTTGTGCAGTCTCAAAGCCCCCTTTCCATTCATCTCGCTTGCCCCTTGACACTCTCGAGCTCAATAACCCAAGATTCGACTTGGCTAAAAAAGCCAACCTCTCAAGATTGATGCACAGCGGCATTCACATACTTCCCATCAAATACAAGCTACAAAAGGGCAGTCAGAAATATAGATTATGGGTAGATAGTTTGAGTTCTTACTTTTGCTGGGATCAATGTCATATTGTCCTCCTGGGGTGCCTAGGCCTGAACTAAGCCTCACCAAAAATTAAGGTTGAATGAACAAGCCACAATTTTGATAGCATCTACTCAAGGCTTGTCAGATACATAATCATGTGAGTAAACCCAGCTAACATACCTATGACAATTTCCAAGGTGTTTCCCCAATGTTGCTTACTCCTCAACAGTCATATGGGACTCTCATTGCATAGCTGCTAATCTTGCAGAAATGCTACTCTAACTGAAGACTGATAAGTCAGGGTCACTCAAAGTCCTCCGGTACAGTGGACTTGAACCAGCTAAAGAAGCCAGCCTCCACTGTAAAAGATGCTGGTTTGAGCTGTCGCGTGCAAATAATTGGCTTCAATTTGGTGAATAATGAGGTGCTTGGAGACTGGCACAGCAAGTAGCAATGCTAGACATCAGGTCCAGTACTTCACTTTAGCAGCTGAAGAAGACAGCCTCTCAGTATGGACACTTAGAGAAATCTGATGACACTGCAAGAAACAAAGATGTTCAGGCATACCCATTACTAGTAGATAGATGAAGAATTTACCCTTCACTAGTTGAAAGTCATTTTGCTATTTATCAATTGATATCAGTCACAAAGACACATTTGTCCCTCCACACTTGCGAAACCAATGACCCGACAAGGTCAACTAAACAAGGAAACTGGTCAGACAATTTGGTTACTCCTGATAGATAGATTATGAACATCCCTAGAATGGTCTTGAAATCAAGTCACTATCACTGCAAACAGAACTGTCACCTATGACTGGTAAAGAAAAAGGCTGATGTTTGGGGAAATCCAGTAGATAGCACAGAGTCAATGAGTTTCATCAAACATTCACATCTTCTATATTGAATGCCAGGTATCAAGAGTCCAGTGATCCACTTGCAGCAGCTAAAGAAGCTGGCATCTGTGAAAAGAACTTCTAGTGGTCCGTCCAGTTCAGTCTCTCAGGATGAAAGTAGTACTAAGTCATGTGCAATAACTTATCGCTATTGTGTGAAAATCTTATCCTATCTTATCCAAATCTTATCAACATTATAGGATGAAGCCTAAGTAGGTAAAGGAGGTAGCTGGCATTACAACAAAAGGTTAATATATGGTATTAAATATGTACTGACTCTGGAAGTTGTTCATGATGAACTTTGTAGCCTTGTCAAGTATGGAAAACAGTCCCTGGCCCTCTTCTAATAGGCTCGCTGGCACAAGCATGCGACATTGTCAAATG
Source organism: Collybiopsis luxurians FD-317 M1 (assembly GCA_000827265.1). Taxonomy (NCBI): domain Eukaryota; kingdom Fungi; phylum Basidiomycota; class Agaricomycetes; order Agaricales; family Omphalotaceae; genus Collybiopsis; species Collybiopsis luxurians. Next base: position 37,056 of record KN834841.1, read on the forward strand.
TTTGTGACCGGTATAATAGTTGACTGTCGAGGGAATCCCCTGGAGTCTACCATCTTCTGCATACTATACATCATAGTTGCAGAATCAGGCTTGTCCTTGAATTTCAAATACCATTCAATGTAAGCAAGCAGTTGCCTAGGCCATGTTGGTGGTGATGGCTGGGCAAGCAGTTTGCCTCCTACTTTTTCTGGAAGGCAGAAAATGACTTGTACATGACCAACCCTGCAACCTGAGCAGCACATGTTAGCACAAAACAGAGAAGGTTATGTAGTAGTGCGAGTTTACCTGTAATGCCTGTTGACTCTGCCATCTGGTCTTCCAATACTATTACTGTGTCAAATCAGCCAATGGTAGAGCCCTTCCAACCAGGCATCGCCTTCACCATTTCTGTTACTGTCTCATTGTCAAACAGACTTGACAGTGTGATCTTTACTTGATGCCAGACATCCAGTGACTGGAAGAGAAGAGGAAGTTCTAATGCTTTCTTTTGGGTCTTTCAATTGGGATCAAGATTGTTAAGAAAGAGTTTCAGGACATTGACAAACATTGGTGCATTGTGCATGATAGTGATTTGAGCAAGGCTTTTCTTAGGTTCTGGAGCACGCTTGGCTAATCAGATGACATTCTTGAACAAGTCCACTCCTTCATCCACATCCATTGCATCCTTGCATACAATGCCTTTTGCAGCAACCACTTCATCATCATCATTCTTGTTGACAACTATTGCAGGGTCATCCACTTCAACTGCCACATCTTCCAGTTCAGAGCCCAAGGTAGTGTCAGATGTCCACTGCATAAAAAAATTGAAGGATTCAATCTTCTCCTTTCTAGAGAGCCAGGTGACCATCTGGGGAAAATGGTCTCTCTTGTTACTCACTTGCCAACCCTCTTTGGAAAAATCAATGTGGAGATGCTTGAATGTCTCCATATTGTAGTTGTCAGTTGTTCTGCGCAACCGAATAGACAAAGTGTAGTGTAAAAGAGAGTGGAATTTTGGAATGTTGAAGTCCACCTGGATGCCAGAAGCGAGAAACAAATCTCAGTTATCATGCCAGGACTGGAGCGCAGTTGTCATATAACCCAAAGTTGTACCATCGTGAGAAGGATACTGTGCCAGATGAATGAAATCCAGAATACTGCAACAGGCAATGATACATTTTGGGTCAACCCTGCCAGCCAGACAAACCAGAAAGATTTTTGCAAGGCTTTTCCTTTCTGGACCACTTACCTGGCTGAGCCCAGATATACCATTTTTAAAATGGCGGACACCAAATGCTGGAGGAAGGGAGAGGACTTGAGAATCAAACCCTTCTTCAGTCATAACAGCCTGTACCCAAGATATTAAGTGTTTGAAAACACCCTGGTACAGCTGATGCAGTACATTGGGAGTGATGATGTTGTGGATATCACATAAAGGGAAATCCGTCCAAAATGGAGTATAGTTCCTGCCAGCAATGTTGTCTTCCATAGCAAGAGAATGAACACCACTTGGACTCTTCCCATTAGATTGGGCTTTCTTGATTATTCCTAACATCCAGCTTGAAGTGTGATTCTTGCTGCGCATGGTATTACCAAGATCATTAGCTTTTTGGTGGGACTTTGGGCATGTTCCATACTTTGTGCAAGTGACCAGGCACTGCTTGGGATAATCTGCAACATAGGCCACAAGGATGGGCCACACCAGGTGTGTTTCACCATTACCCCCAACCATTCTAACACCACCTTTTGTAGGGTGTCCCACTTCCTTGAGAGGGGCTAGAACTTCTGCCATTGAACAATGAAAAAGCTCATAATTTTGCAGTTTTAATGTTTGCTTTGAATGTCCACTTCCAGCCATCTTGTTGACAGAAAGGTAAGCAATGAGCATGCAAGCCTGCAAGGTAGGCTTTCATTGAAATGCTTTTGGTATGTTTCTGATGGTAAGGTATACAGGATATGCTGCTTTCCCCCCAGTGAAATAAGTCAGTTGCATCTTGTCTGATGCAATTATGACAGGAGCAAGGGTAGCACCAGCTGGAAGCTGGTCCTAAGTACACCAGAGGATGAGAAAAAGTTTAAGGACCAATCAATATCCACATACTTGAGTGACAATCCACATAATACCTAACCACATCTTGTGGAAGATTTGACCATCACAAGAGCGATCACTGTCCCAAAAAAATTTTCCTGGTTTGTAAACTAAGAAATTGGTGAATGCAGGATCCCCCCAAATCCCCTGGATTGCCTTGACCAGGTTCCTGTGATGAACAGTGAAATATTCATTAGGTCGGTCCCTGAACAACAAGTATTTTGTGAACCAGGGGCCACATTGATTGGGGATCTGGTCTACAAAATTGAACATAGACTGGGAGTCACTGAACAAGAGTCCTAGCTGGTCTTTGAGCTGGCAAGTGTTACCAAACTGTAGGAGATATGTGAATTTACTACTGCCTCACCTGGGGGATTTTAAGGAGGCAGTTAAATACTCCTTGGATGATTTTCTCTCTAACTGCCCATTGCAATACCTCCCAGTCAAGGCAGGACAAGAACAGTTTATAGCTTTCATCAGCCAAGTGTGTATTTTTAGCAAAGAGTTTCTGCCAGTGCTTGTGTTGGTTAGGCTCTGGCTGTGAGTTATAGACTTTCCTGGCAGTTTCATTCCAATTGACAACATGTTCTTCTGGGGCATCATAAAGTTGGCGAGTAGCTGAAGAAGATGGTCCATCTTCATGACCAGGAGGAATATCTGGTAAATTGGGAAAATCGGCCCAAAGCTGAGTGAGATCTGTTTCATGCATCAGGCCAAGGTCCTTCTTGATGGAATCCATGTCTTCTTCAACCAAATCTACCTCGCTATCTCTATCAGAAATGGTTAACAGATCAGCACCAGTTTCATCCAGAACTGGATTGGAATATGAAGTCAGAGTGTCGACAGCATGATTGTTGTCAAAGCCATTGTTGCCAATGACAATACTTGGAAAAGAGGGACAGGCTTGAGATGAGACTGAGGGTATTGAAAAATGTAATGAGGCCTGAGCCTGAATGGGAGCTGCAGCAGCATCAAAGTTTAAAGAGGCATATTGATTTTTGAAATATGACTGATGGGCAGGGTGGTGAGTCAGCATGATATGTTTTTGAAGGTCAAAGCTGGTAGTAAAGGACAATGTACATGTCTCAATAGCACAGGGGAAATTGCGGGAACCAGGCATCCTGAAAGTAAAATGTGTACAAACAAGGTTTGGGACCCTAGGGATACAAAGAGCAACTTTGAACAAGAAGGCAACTAAAGTTTCATAAATGTAGATTTAAATGCACTGTATAAGAATGAAATTGACTGATTGCAATAGTCATTGATACAGAAGCTGAGGATAGAGTACCAGACAAGTGCCCAACATGACAAAAACTGAACATGTTCCAAAGATTGGGTTACTCACATATAGATTATCAAGATACATAAAACTACATCACCATCCATCAAGAAAGATTGGCAGAGTAAAAAGACCAATGGTTATGCTCAGCATTTACATGCTGCGTGTGCTCTGGGTAGCAAGTTGTGTAGTGAGTTTGCAGAAGGCAAGTGATGGAAGGAGTTTCATCAGCTGGATGGCACCTACTGTGATTTGGTTAAAAAGGTCATCACCGAGAGATTGATACACTGCATTTGTGCCTTGAGCAGTGACACATGTGGAAGATTCACTTCAGTTTGGTGCATAACGCACAGGACCAGAGCAGTGAGTAGAAATAGCAAAGCATCAAGGACAAAGTGTGCTATCATGGATGGGAGATATCAGCTTCGATAAGGTGGTTGTTGAATACTTGTGCAGGTCAAGACCAGACCAGTGTCCCACCTGAAGCAGTGTCTGGACATTTAGGGAAATCCAGTGAGATTGCAAGAAACAAAAGTGCTTGAGCACATTCATTACTAATATACCTGTGTGGAATGAAACCTCAGACAATCTCAAAGCCATCTTCTATTCATCCACATCACTTAGAGTGACAAGTTTGTCCCTCAACACTTTTGAGCTCGGTGGGCAAAGCAGCTGAAAAAGCCAGCCTCTCAAGATCAGGATATAAGACATTCACATACTCAACAGTGAATACAAGCTACAAAAAGACAGTCAGAAACATGAATGACAAGTACATGGTTCAAGTTCTTACCTCTGCTGGTTGCAATATCATTTCATCTTCCTGGGCTGCTAGGGCCCAAGGAAGTTCTAAGTCTTGCTGTTCACTCACAAGAAGTGACTTGAGCCAGCTAAAGAAGCCAACCTTTATCAATCAAAGTATACAGACACCAGTTGAGTGTGTGTTCATGCCTCAAACTGTCGCACACAAGAGATTTGGACAATAACATGGCTGTTAAAGACTTGGGCAGTGAGAAGCAATACCAGACATCAAGCCCAATATCCCTCCACATGAAGTAGTTGAACAAGCCAGCCTCTTGGTAAGGAAGGTTAAGAAAATCTGCTGAGACTGTAAGAAACAAAAGTGTTCAGGTATATTCAATGCTGTTGTATTGATGTAGAATTTACCTTGACAATCTAGAAACTACCTTTCCATTCATCTACATTGTGCTTGCAATGACAAGTTCATCCCTTGGCACTTTCCAAGTTCAATGTGAATCCTGCAGCCTGAGAAGCAGTTTCCACAACTACTGGTGGTGAGACATGCACTGTTTGTTGAACTGCAGGCTGTTGAAGGGGGACTTCTGTGGTTCTCAGTGGTTGGGGAATCTGGCAACTCAATTCCCTAGTGAAAGGATTAACCACTTTCCCTATACCCATTACATTTCGTAGGGGGGTGAATTCTTTTTTCTCTAGTGGGGGCATTGGGTGATGAGTCTTGAGAGCTGAAGGGCAAAGCTGGTCTTCAGAAAATGAGAGATCCCAGTCATCTCAACTGCTCACAAAGTTAAATCCTTCATTCTCAAATTCATTCCTTTCCCCCAAAGGTGGGGCATATGCCATATTTCACCATTTTACCTGACCTGGTCCCAATGTCTCCCATTGGTTTTGCTGTTCACCAACTCAGGCTGTGGTTCCAGGATCTGAATATTGAGACAAGAAAGGAATTCCTGGTCTGGTGGTATTTGGGGAATTCACCAAACTCCTGGCATTCCAACCAGGTCCTTCCAACCAATTATTCTCATGGAAAGCTTTGGGTGTTTCTCTCCTATGGTATGTTGGACTGTCAGTCCTGAATTCCAAATGATTCGGCCATAATGAGCATCCCAAATCAGGCTCTGTCACTGTTTGTTCAGGATATTGGCCCACAGGGTGAGTTTCATTAGCAAAATGAGTCATCAATATGGCATACTTGTCTCGAGCAGCCCATCTTTCCAATTGTAGAGCTGCATTGAGAGGAATTTCATATCCAATATGTACTTTTGAGGTTCCAGCTTGCAAATGTTCTGCTCTGGGAGAGAAAATCTCCTGCTTGGTTTGGGTTTTGAGACTCATATGAGGATCCCCTGTGGTCATAGCAGCTTCTGGCTCATCTGTTACTGGTTCCATCTGGGCTCTTATTACCCATGAGCCTCCCACATCCCCATGGATTCTCTTCTTGTACTGCTTTGCTAGGCAAATATCCTTGTCTTGAGGATTTATTGCACTCATCAGCATGTCACTGGCATTTTGCAATGCCAAATGTCTCGCAGTTCTTTCTGAAAAGAACTCATTCTCCTCCTTTCAAGCCTTTCCTGAGGAAGGTTTGAGTTTCCAAACCCTGTTGGCTGTCCTCACCTGGTGTTCACTCCTTTCTTTGGGTACTATTAGTAGCCTGCAGTCCAGATCAGTGGGTGGAAGTCATCTTGACTCTTCCAGATCCTCATAATTTGGAGTAGTAGTATTTCCCATAGATCTGCAGTACTCCTTTGCCACCTGGGCTATTTTCTGCTGGTCCCAAAATTGACTGGTATAACTGTAACCCCCAATAAGGTTGTCTGCTCTTGCAGACTGTCCTTGTTCCACTTTATCTAGTAATGATAATGTAGGAGAGTTTAGCATTTTCCTCTTTTTATTATCCACTATTGTATTGAGCGGAAAATCAATTTGAGATCTTTGTATTGACTTGAGATGCCTCATGGTGGCCTCATTTACCATTTCCATTTGTTTAGGATCCATAATCAGCTGTGATAGCCATAGGGCTCCCTTGTATACTTCTTTCAACTGGAATATTTTATTATTTATCCCATTAGGTAGCTGGGAAGGTCATTGCATTAAATGTTTCCAAAAATAGGCAGCTAGTACCCAGAAATTGTCCTTCATCTCTGGGTCTTGACCATTAATAATTTGAATATAGTGTCGCATTGCCTTTATTAATTTGAAATGTGTGCATTGATTGATTTGAAGTAGATCAACCAATTGATGTGTTAATTCTGTCAACAGTATGACACAAACATTCAGGTAGGGAGGAGACATTAAGGAACTCTCACAGTTCCAACTCGTCATTGGAGGAGCAGGTAACAGACTGCTTTGCTCCAGTGACAAGACAGTTCTTCTACCTATATTGGGGACTGGACTCAACAGTCCCTGAGCCTGTATCGAGTTGCTTTCTACTATTGGAGTAGACCATTTTAATTTGAACAGAGACTGTGGGCCCCTTAATGAGAGTGGACCCGATGGGTATAACCCCCAACTCATCTCCCATTCTGATTGTTGCAATGCAAATTTAGATTCTTCTTCTCTTGGTGTGAGAGGAAGTGGACATCTGATATGTTCTAATGGGGAGATGACCTTGTGTCTTGCTCCTATAGATGTATATCATGTCATCAGAGATATACCAATATCTTCATAATAATCCTTGTTCTCAGGATGAGTTGGTGTGTGGAAGGGGCATGTTGAGCTGACTCCCACACTAAAGCCTCAAGGATCTTCCAGGGAACAAGTTAATTCTGATAAATGAATTGTTTCTTGTTCCCTTCCCTTTTTGGATGTTATTGGGGCACTTTGTGTTGGCCTCATGACTAGCCTTGAGTCAGCTCTAGCTGCCATATGATATGGCTGGTCTCACTGGGAGTGATTCGAAGCATATAGTGTCAAGACCAGGTGTCCCAGAACATGAGGAGACCCATGTTCAACAGGATTTTCCAGGTCAAATGGGTCTCTATCATTATGTTCCAAAATTTTCCCCATTCTTGAGGGGATAGCATCTCTTGCAGGTGCTGATGAAACTGAACAGTCATCCAGTGTAGGAGCTCCATGTCACTCATCTCTTCTCTGGAACCTTGTAGCTCTTGCTGCTTAAGACAGTATTAACAAGGGTTGACTTGGAAGGTTCATGACTCAGTGTCCATTTACCCTACAAGATGGAATATTCAAAATGCTACAACAGTTGAATAGTCTTGTTGATCAGTTCAACAAGCAAGAGGTAGATAAGCCAGTGACTCAGTGTCAATGGGTTTTGCTCGACTCAGTGTTAAGCAGAATAATATTAGAAAACTAGTGAACAAGAGAATAGAAACAACACAGGTCAAGATAGTTCAGGTAATAACAGCATTATTGCAAGAGATGTAGGTATGAGGCTTTTATACTCCTGTGGAAAGACATGAGGCATTGTGGGTATGAGACAGTAGAAGCAATCAATTGGTTTGCCTTGCGGTACATGTAATGAGACTCAACTGTATGGGACCAAATGATACATCAGTTATCAAGGGGTATGGTAAGTGGATGGGTTACAAAGAGTGAAGAAAATGAATTGGGGGCATAACACTTTGATGGAAGAAAAATCCAAACTTCCTGAGATGGCACTGGAAAAATCTCTGTAGTCACTGGGAGTGAATTTGAGATGAATCTGAGTATCAATGTGCTCAACCTCAGTGGAAAGGTCAGGTACAAAAAAAACTTTACACTGGAAGTTCCATTATAAAAGAACCTGTGATACAAATAATCATTGACAATGCCATGGATGTCAAAAAATAAATGAATGTACTGAGTCAGGTTGACCACAGTGTGCAGGTAAAATTACTTGGGGCTCTTTTGCACCCAAGGTACCTATCAGAATCCACACTGTATGAATGGATGTGAGATTTATTGCACTGGACATACTGTGTCTGACAATTTACTGGATTCCAAAGTAAATTGAGTGACAACCACCTTTACAGGGAGCAGCTGAAACTCAGAAATCTCTTTGGCTGATGATTCAAAGTGGCCAGCCATGAAGGCAGATGAAGAAGAATAAACTACTTCTCTACATATAGACAGTTCCCAGTCAGAAACCTCCAAGAGGTCATCTGGGAATTCATTGTCATTATCAGAAACATTTGAGTCAGCATTTGATATAGCATCTTCTGGCAGTGGCAAATGCTCAGTATTTAGAGGGATCCAGGTTGGAAGGATCTGCTATGGAGGATAAATAATGACAAAATCCAAGGCATCAGACATGTCATCCATGGCTAGTAGTGTCTGGAGTGGAATTGTGGTAATGAGAGGCTCTGTGTTACAAGAGTAGGCCAAGTTCAAATGTATTCAATAGCCATTGAATGCCATCATTTATATCTGGCCTTAAAACAAAGGTGCTTATTTTAAAAGCTAGGGAGTGGCATGAAAGAGAAATTTGGCACTCATTATGATGTCAAAATTCATTGAAACAATTGAGCATCAGCTCTGGGAATTGTCAAATAAAGATGCATGCTCATAGAGAGATAACCTGTGTACTCCCATTTATCTATTATTTGACGTGTAAATGTATGTAGGAGCTCAGGAAATTGAAGAGAGGGGAAGAGGACATTTCTAAATTTTACACCTATAACCATGATCAGTGTCAAACTTTGAACATATGGAGTTTGAAATTGTCAATAACTTACATTTTCTTCTTGCACTGGATCCTCATCCTGAGCCAACTACATAGGAGATTGGGCTTCAGCTTGTGACATCCTGGAACTCTCATTGGCATTGCCTCTATTGCAAAAAGGGTTCAAACTTGCACTAGTGCCCCACCTATTGTAACTCAGATCAGGTACATATTCTTGGGGCAGAGGTGGCAGAGGACCAGAAGGGGCAGCAGGACCAGAAGTGGTGCCAGGGTTTGAATGTGAGGGCTCCACATGAAGATGCTTATTGGGATGTTTATCAATAGGGGAGTGCTCATCATGGTATAAATTGAATGGTCACTTCACTGGCCTAAAATTATATTCAAGTACAACACACTAAATGAAGTGTAGCAAGCTTTTCTTTGGGGGGGCTGGGTACTGGCTACAGCCTGGCCAGTGGTTGAAGAAGAGCTTGTTGCTGCAGGGTTTGTCATCACTCAAGTATCAAAGCCAGCTTGATGGGGTTGCAGTGTACTAATAGGTTGAAGTTGTGTCAAAGGTGTAACTGGGCAAGGATTGCCTGAAGCAATAGCTGAATGGGAGCTGGCAGCTGGAGTTGTAGCCACAGCTGGAACATGCCTGATGCATTAGAATTAGCTATCATTAATTACAAGACACAGCTTGAATTGCTCACCTTAGCATCCCAGCAGGATGAATGTCAGGGTGGGATGGCCTAGTTATATTGCAATTTGCATTGTTTGCAGAAAGGGGAACACATACCCTTCAAGCTGGTGAATATAATGACCAACAACAGAGAGTGAGCTACCACATAAGATATTACAAATCACTCTTCTGAAACAAAGAAAACACTAATGACACACTTTGGCCCTTTGGCTAAAAGGGTGTATTCTACTCCACACTGGAGAATGATGTTAATCTTTGCATGCTCGTGCTGAAATATGAAGGTAAATTTGAGTGTAATTTGAAAAAGGAGGCTGATACCAAGGGAGATCGGAGAGACGTAATTGTGAAAGAGGTGCCTTGCATCAATATAGAAAAAAAAGTTTCTGAGTGGGATTCAGATTGCTCTTGAACCATTACATTGGTGAGGCACAATGTCAATGCCAGGGTTATTGTTCTGTGGCCTTGCCCAGAGATAATTGTGCTGCTTGACATGCATCCAGTTTAGTCATTAGATCCAGCAGGTAAAGAGATCTACTCACAAGAATGAGTAAGAAATAGGCATGATGTTGAGAGGAGTAGGTATGAAAGAGAAAGGCAGAACTATATCAAATAGTCCTTTATTGAGCAATGTGCACCATGTTCTGGTCTCCTACAACCTTAGTTTGGACAGATTGCTTTGAGAGCAAGGTTCAGTATTTGAAGCTGGAGCAGAGGTTGATGCAGAGGTCTCAAGGGACTCTGATTGATGCAATTCCTCCTTGGTTAGGAGATCATCCCACTTGTTGGTCCAATTGATCTTTGCATTGTCAGATGCTTCTGCAGCTACATTGTCTATAAAGTGGAAAGTTTTCTGTCATTTCAAGGATCTGCCAGAGCCACAGTGACTGTCTTCAGATGAGATGGACATACAGAGAAAGGGACTAGGTTTGAAAATACTGTCAATGTTGTCAATGCTCTTTGGCCATTTCTTCACCTTGCAAATCTTCTTCTTCTTAAATTCTGGAGGTCCTTCAGACCATTCAAGTATGCTCAAAGCATGAAAAATAACATGTACACTATAGAGGACAATGAGGAATGAGGACTCACCTATGCAGAAATTGATAATGGAAGTTGAGATCAAGGATGAAAAGCTGTGCACAAGTGATGTGGGTGGGGCCTAGTCCCACCAAACCTTCAAGCTTGCTCATTGTATCTTCTGACCTCATTATGAGCAAGCTTGAGGGTTTGGAGGGACTAGAGCCTGCCCACATTGCTTGCTCTCATTTTCACTACACTACACACTATCACTCCTTGTCCTTGTAACAAACAATGAAGGCTTTGCTTTGTCAAAATTTGGCCATACTGTTAGGACCTTTACTACCTTTGTTGTTAGAAGCTTGTAGCAGGTTCAGTGAGTAGAAAGTAATTTATTATACCACAGCCGAGACAGAGTATGCGATGGGGAGTTGCTACATACGACAAGTGGTTGAGTCCTGTACGGTTTGAGTATTTGATATAGAGGAATGATCCTCAAGTGTTGAATAACAATTCCAGTAGCTCAGTGCGACTAGAGATTGTATATCAAAAGGACTTGTTAAGATGGTATTAACGAGGGTTGACTTGGAAGGTTTGTGACTTGGTGTCCGTTTACCCTACGAGACAGAATATTTGAGAGGCTACAGCAGTCGAATAGTCTTGTCGATCGGTTCGACAAGTGAGAAGTGGATATGCCAGTGACTCAGTGTCAATGGGGTTTGCTCGACTCAGTGTTAAGCAGAATAATATTATAGACTAGTGAACAAGAGAACAGAAACAACACAGATCAAGATAGTTCAGGTAATAACAGCATTATCGTGAGAGATGTAGGTACAAGGCTTTTATACTCTGCGGGCCAACATGTGGTCTTGTGAAATAGAAGTTTGGAATGAGCAACCGGTTAGTTCACCTCGCAAAATGCGTGTTGGATTTGGAGAGCCGAATTGATTGGTAAGACTATTATCGAGTCGTGGGGTGAGTGTACTGGTTGGAAAGAGCAGAAAAAATAGTGTAGGGCATAACATTACCCCCCCCAAGGGCCTTGAGCCCTCAAAAGGATGCGTAGCTTTTGATGCGACACAGTGTTGTGACTGCCGCACCGTCAGATTGAGTTTCGATGTGCTGGCTGCCAGATTTCAATTGAAAACTCTAAGTCCGAAGGCCTTATAAAGCTGGCACTCTGGGTTTTTGAGTCAATTTCCTCTCTTTCTCTTACCACTATGTCGTCCTCTCAAATGTTTCCCAACCAACCTATTGCGTCTTCAAGTAATTCAGGAGGGTCGAAGCCCCAACTGATCCTCAGGGTTCTGCAGCCTCTCCAATCGGCCTCTGTGGTTCCCTTCTCCAATGCTCTTCCTTCAGCTCCCCCAACGGCCAAGAAAATGTGGCGTGTGGCCTTTGAATGCAGCACACGACTCCAGTATCCCTCCATCTCCATAACAGACAGAGTTCCCACTTCCCTTCCTACCGGCCTCCAGCCCATCTATGAAGATGCGTATCTGGCCAACTCAAGTCCCGAGGTTTTGGATAGGGTAGATGTTGAAGAGTGGAGGAATATTTTCAGGAGCTATCTATCTTGCGAATATTGCGAGTCGCATAATCTTCACTCCTCGTGCTCCCTTCGCCCAAACTCTTTATCGTGCGGTACTTGCAAAGCGAACTATCCTTCTAGTAAGAAGTTTTGTTCCTTCAAGAGTATCTTTCGTCTCCTTCAATTCCACATCCTTGCTAAGCTCCCCCTCATCGTTGCTTATCGTATTGTGTCAAGTTGAGGGCTGTTTCCTATTCGGGGTGAAGAATGGAATGCCTTGACAGCGGGGTTGCAAAAAACCCCTTACTACTGTAGTCATCCAGAAGAGTTGGGTTTATCGTTGGACAGGCCGAGGACTCCAGAAGGAAAAAGGAAAGCTGGTGAGTTCGATGAGTCTAGGGTTATTATCATTACTCATTATCTTCTAGTCGTTTCTTCAAATGCATTTCAAAAGAGTCAGCTCCTTCGAGAGGAAAGGGTGCATCTAGGGGAGCCGAGTCGCGAACCAATTGTTCCGACTTCGTCTTGCAAGGGGAAGGAGGTCGTTCATGACACCGCAGATGTCGACATGGAGATGGGAGCTCCGGAAGAGCTGGACGCCATGACCTTGGACTATCCTGAAGAAGTTCCACCTCCCCCTGTTCCTGTTCTGACAACTCCCGCCCCCGTCTGGAAGGCCATTGACAACTGGTCCTATCGCAAGGTTTCTGGTTTGAAAACCTGGTTTTTCGAACCTCTCGTTAAGCGAGACCCTTCCGACAACTCTTCCACTACTCGGGACAAAAGTGAGTTTCACTATTCTTCCATTCATGTTGCTGTTCTAACTAATTCCTGTTTCAGTGATACGAACTGCGATCGAGCGCATCGTTATGCAGATTGCTGAATTATTGTCTGGTCCTGGTAAGAAGATATTAGAGCAAGATCTCTGGGCATTGGCGGATGGGATGGTTCAAGGCATTTTTAATGAACTCGAGGAGCAACTGGTGCATAACTTCTTTATTTCTGGTTTTTCATTGTATCACTAATTGTTTCGACATTCCCTTTATAGAATCATCCCTCTTCCAAACCTCCTGCCCCATTTCTGAATAGTGGGTTAACCCAGTTCGTCGAGTCCCTCTCAATGATCAACTTGTCTTCTGCCAATATCGTTGATGCTCAGCAAGATGAGCTCCTCTGAGCGTATCGGGAATATCAAGCCTTGTCGCAGAAGTCAGATCATTTGGAGGCTGAGAATCTCCATCTGCAGGAACAAGTGATCTCATGTGACTCGCAGTTGAAGGATAAGGATGAAGAGCTGACTCAACTCAAATCCTTTGTTCAACATTTCACGAGTGACATTCAGTCAATGGTAAGTTCCCTTCTTCTCTTTCAGCTGTTTTAGTGTTTTGATAGGGTATCTTATAGGAGGTTCAACAACTAAGGGGAGCAATGGAAGCTCGGGATGGCGAGATAGAGGAGTTGAAGAAGAAATTGGCTGCCAGTGAAGAGGCCTGTCGAGTCGCAGCAGAAGAGTCAAAGTCACGAGATGAAGAACTTGCCCAGCTTCGGCAGCTTTTCAAGTCAGTCCGAGGGCAGTTTGCTGCTGCCTCGCCTTCAAAACCTTCTTCTAGTAGTTCGTAGGACTTTTGGCTTGTAAACTTCTTGTATCTAGATAGATTCTTATTCTGAATTTTTTGTATTTCTCTTCCTAAATTAAATCTTTTTCTTTTTTGGGCCCCTCCTTTGTGTGAAATAAGAAGTTGCCCCGGGTTCGAAATAAGATATCTCCTGAGAATTGAAGTATTCAAAAATTTCCATGTGGCTGCACATTTTGTCCCTTATTAGGTTCGTATCGGGCATCCTTGTCTCAATAAAAGGATACTTTTTCGAGACTATTTTTCTATCCTCATTTTGAGATCCTCCCTTGTCATGGCTTCCCCTTCTCCCTTTGACTCTGCTTCATTCCTAGATCATCTCGCTGATGCTGCTGAGAGTATTTCTCAAGTCGTATCTGATCAGGACATCCTTGTGAACCAAGCTCGTTGTGAGTTTGGGTGACTGCAGAGGGTTGTCGAGGGTCAATCTGATGAGATCCATGAGTTGCAAGAACTCTTGAGTCAAACCATGCAGGAATTTGAAGATAAGATGCTCAAGTCATCTGTATGTCTTTTCGACTTGTCGTAGGGTTTCCCTGGCTCACTGATCCTTCCTAGCGAGTCGCCCAGGAAGCCAGATATCTTCACAAAACTGCTGAGGTGACCATTAAGGAGCAAGATCAGGTTATTAAGGAGTTGCCAGACTCTCTTGTCGAGTCCCACAACCTCCAACTGGCTGCTGAAGCTTTGGCCCAGGGGCGTGGAGTTGAATTATCTCAATTTCACGGCATTTACAAGGAGCTTCGTTGTCTCTTGAATATTGGAGATCTGCCCTTGGAACCAGTAACTACTAGCACTGTTGCCCCTATGGATGTATGGGGTGGTCCTTCATCTGAATCCTTTCCTTTCAAGACAAAGAGTGACTCCGCTCCTGATTCCCTATCCAATTTCATTCCTTCTCTCAATACCACTTCCCTTCCCAGTACTCTCATCGAGACTCACAATACATCTCCTGTAGTGATCTTTTTGTCTGGTCACCCTAATGCCTACTTTGTTCGCACCAGGGAGGATCCTTTGACCTATTCATTGGTTGAGAAGAATGAAGATGAATTGGCAGATCCCAGCCTCCATATGGCTCTGTCCTTGCAGGATATACAGGAGCAGATGGAGATCAAGTGTGTTGAAGATTTATATGCCCGGGAACTGGAGGAAGTATTTGAAATCCCTTTCAACATTCGAGCTGAACATGACAAATTAAGCGAGTTGTCCTTTGACTAGTCCTTCCATTCCAGCTTTCTGTACCTGTATATCCCAATCTATGCCCACTGTATGCTTTATTTCCCTGAAATGGAATTATGAATTTGTTATGATTTTTGATAATAATAGAGAGAAATGTGTCGAGAAATTGGAAATGAAAACTTGAAGTATTGCTTTTACCCCCCCTTTAAGGTTGAGGTTTCGATTTCGAGAGTCATTTCTCTCAGTTAAATGACAGCTTCAGCTGCTTGTCTCAACTCCCTTTCCTCCTCATCTCACAGGGCTAGGCTTTCGAGTTCTTTGAGGAGCTCAAGAGGTAACTTTCATTTCCTTGGATGTGCTTTCTCCCACTTGCAAATCAAATCAATACTTCCTACCATACCTTTCCAGGGAATCCAGGACTCCTCATCATACCCTTTCCATTTGATCAAGTACTGGATTCCTCTGTCCGTTTCTCCCATTGGACGACTGTCTTTTATCAACTCGACTTCATATTCTGGTTCCCCTTTAATGAAGATTGGTGGAGGTGGCGATACGACTCGCTGGAAAGGATCGGTGTGGTGGGGTTTTAGTCTATTGACATGGAATACATTGTGGATTTGTTGTAGGTCCCCTGGTAACTCAAGTCGATACACATGAGATCCTATTTTATTGAGTATTGTATAGGGTCCTGTCCACTTGTGATCCAATTTCTTGGTAGGTCTTCTTGTTCGGATGTTACCCATGTCCAGCCAGACTTGGTCGCCCTTTTTCCAATCGGGATTTCCAGCACAGTGGTGATTGAACTGATTTGCTGCTGCCTCATTCACTTCGTATATTCATTGTTTCAAATATTTGTGTATTTCTTTTAATTCGGTAGCATACTGGTTTGCTTCCAAGTCGTTCACCTTTGATAGGTTAATTGAAAGTTTCGGATGGTATCCTTTATTTGCAAAGAAGGGTCTTAATCCTGTAGTTGAATGGGGAGTGTTGTTGTATATGAATTCTGCGATAGGTAATAAGGCATCCCAGTTGTCTTGGTCATAAGACGTATAGATTCTTAGGTATCCTTCGAGGCTTTGATTAGTTCTCTCTGTCTGCCCATCCATTTGAGGGTGATATGCTGTCGAGAGATGAGACTCGATACCAAGTATCTTACACAATTCCTTCCAAAACTGGGAGATGAACAAGCTTCCCCGATCTGAGACGATATCCACTGGTAGCCCATGTTTCGAGAATACATTTTCGAGGAATAGTCTTGCAAAATCCTTTGCAGTGTCTGTCATGTGACAGGGAATATAGATGGCTTGTTTCATGAGCCAATCTACTACTACTAGGATTGCATCAAATTGTTCCTTTCCTGCTTTCGGGAGTTGAACTATATGGTCCATCAAAATTGAGCTCCAGGGTCTTTGCCCAATGGGTAGAGGTTTCAGATTCCCATATCGGAGAGTTCTTCTAGCCTTGGATCTTATACAAGTATGGCAGCTTTGTATGTAGTGATGTACGTCCTTGCTGCTTCCTTTCCAAAAGAACAACTGATTGAGTATCTTTTTTGTTTTCTTCTTGCTCAGATGTCCTCTGAGTGCGTGATCATGATAGGCAGATAGTATGTCTCGTCGAAGGTTTGTGTTGCTAGGGACATATATACGACCTTGTCGTTTAAGTAACCCATTTTCAAATACCACATTTTTAATCTTCCCTTCTCGAATCTGCTTTATGGTGTCTCGCATGAATTTGTCTTGTTCCGCCTTTCGAATCTGTTCTAATAACAAATCCTTGTTCAAAAGCAATGCTGCATTGAGTTGTTCTGGAGGAATCAATATTTGCTCTCTTCCTGCTCTAGCAGAGTCCCTATCAATTCCTTTCTTTGGGTATACATCTGCTCGTCTCGTCAAAGCATCTGGTTTTGCTCCCAAAGTTCCAGATCTATAGTTGATTCAGAAGTCAAATCCTGATAAGGCCTCTGACCACATCGCTTGTCTCACCAACAGCTGTTTGGTAGTTGTAAACCACTGCAGGTTATTGTGATCAGAATAAACCTGGATTTGGAATCTCAAACTGTCACAATAGGCTCT
>KN834841.1:54062-74780 GCA_000827265.1 Collybiopsis luxurians FD-317 M1
GCTCTCTTCCTGCTCTAGCAGAGTCCCTATCAATTCCTTTCTTTGGGTATACATCTGCTCGTCTCGTCAAAGCATCTGGTTTTGCTCCCAAAGTTCCAGATCTATAGTTGATTCAGAAGTCAAATCCTGATAAGGCCTCTGACCACATCGCTTGTCTCACCAACAGCTGTTTGGTAGTTGTAAACCACTGCAGGTTATTGTGATCAGAATAAACCTGGATTTGGAATCTCAAACTGTCACAATAGGCTCTCCAAACTTTAAAACATTCCACGATAGCCAGTAATTCCTTGTCATAGATATTGTAATTTATTTCAGCTGGTATCATGGACCGAGTATGAAAAGCAATCGGATGTATTTCTCCAGTTTTCAGATCCAGCTGAGACAATATTCCTGCTATTGCCCAATCCGACGCATCACATTCCAGAATAATCGGAAGTTCTGGGTCAAAATGTTGTAGCACCGGGGCATGTGTAAAGGCATCTTTTAATAAATTGAAACACCTTTGACATGACTCGTCCCAATGCCAAATGGCATCCTTTCGCAGTAGTGACATTAGGGCTTTCATTATGCCACTATAGTTGTCAATAAATCTGCGATAGAAATTTGCAAAACCCAAGAATGACTGCAGTTCTTTTATATTCTGTGGAACCAGCCAAGATGTTATGGCTTTGACTTTGGACTGATCCATTGACACCCCATTGGGATTTATTATTACCCCCAAATATTCAACTGTGTCAGTATCAAAACTGCATTTTTCCAGTTTTGCGTGTAGGTGGTTGTCTTGTAGCCTTTGTAGTACCTTTTGGACTTGTTCCTCATGGGTTTTTTCGTCATCCGAATAAATGAGAATATTGTCCAAGTAAATAACCATGCATACATCCAGTAAATCATGGAAAATGTTGTTCATAAAAAATTGGAAAGCCGAAGGGGCATTTGTTAACCCGAAAGGCATGACCAACATTTTGTAGGATCCGTATCGCATACGAAACGCTGTTTTCCACTCGTGGCCTTCCACTATTCAGACATTGTTATATCCTGCTCTCAAATCAAGTTTCGTAAAATATTTTGCGTTTTGTAGTTGTTCGACAAGTGGGCCTATAAGGGGTAAGGGATACCTATTCTTCCTTGTGATTCGATTTAAGGCCCGATAGTCAACACAAAGCCTTAGGCTTCTGTCCTTCTTTTTTACAAATAGGACTGGAGCCCCAGCAGGCGAGTTGGAGGCTCTAATAAACCCTTTCCCTAGCATATCATCGATATAGTCTTTTAGGGCTTTTAGCTCTGTTTCTGACATGTTATAGAGTTTCCCAAAGGGAGGGGCTGAGTCTCCTTCCATCTCGATTTTTAAATCGTACGGACGGTGTGGAGGTAAGACCTTTGCCTCTCCTGGGGAGAACACATCCAAGAAGTCTCGATACTTCTCAGGAACATGTTTGAGTATCTCTTCTTTGTCTTTTTGAGATTCTCCAGTCTCTGCTTCTGTTGGAAGTTTTTCTGTAGCTTCCCTATTTCCTCGAATTGACTCGTGAGTTGCAGATTTTTCCGTATTAGTGGTATCATCATTATTCACTTGATTCGAGACTGTGGTGATATGCAGGAAATAGGCAGGCATCCCATCTCATATTATAGTGTCCATTGCAGCTGCACTGATGAGACTTACTGCCCTGCCTGGGAGGTTTGGACCCATTCTCCTTTTGACCTTTTCTGGTTTTCCTATCTTCATCCCTCGTTTCATACATTTTCTCCATTGTTGGAGTGCAGAGGTTTTCAAGATATTTAATACCCTTGTCGGCAGGCCTTGTGGAATAGAATCCTGATGCAATTTTCCGACTCGTTTATATATCCACCTCTGTTTCTGCTTGTATGCTGGCAGTTTCGAACTTCTTTTGTCAATCCTTTCTGCCCAAGCTTTCAATGCTTTCTCAGAGTATCCACTTCCATTGTCCCCTATATTGTATTTATTTTTCCATTTTTTGAGATCCATGTCGTAATCATGAGCCCAATTCGTATAAAGCAACCATTCATTGAATTCCAAAACTGACGAGTCTACATCCACATTTTCTTGGTCTTTATAAGCTGATTCATGTTTTGAGTCAGGGACTGAGGTATCCTGCATCTCACTAGTATTCAAGTTCCATGTACCAGTGAACGAATCAACTAGTGAAGCTGAAATTCATTCTTTTCCTTGGAATGTCAAAGTCAAATCCTTCCAATTTATTTCAGGATTGAATTCTTTGAGCCATGATAAGCCTAACACGATAGGAGCCATTGGGTGTAGTTGGGTTATTAGGAATTCGACTGTTTGAATTGAACCGTCGGCAAAGCTGATAGTATCTTTAAAGATTTTTGTTATATCTCCTGCTGAAGTTGGCTGTCCATCAAATAATTCAAGTGGAATTGGAGTATCTAAATCAGAGATATTTTTTGGGAATTTTTCCGCAAGGTTTTTATCAATAAAAGAACGAGTCGCGCCTGAATCAATAAGAGTATTATAGCTTAGATTTTCGGAATCGGAGAAGGGGAAACGTGTCGAGACAAGAAATGAGTTGTTAGAGCGAGACAAGAGATGAGCTGGGGATGTTTTTTCTATTACTGCCCCACGACAGACTGCTTGAGCAGGGTTTTTTGGATTCCAGGCTGCTCTCAGTGTGTCTCTGGAATCCCCTCCACTTTTCCTGAGTCATTTTCTATCTCGACATTCCAAATCTCATTGTTAGGCGGGTCCCCTTCTAGAGTAAAGGTTGCAGCCCTCAACTGGTCACTTTGTTGATTGTTTATACTTGAAGTTCCATTTTTTGGAGGGTCCCAATTCTCCCTATTCTTGCAATCTTTACCAATATGATCTGATCCACCACAATTATAGCAGAGTCCCAGTTTATGACGTTGACAGAACTCTTTGACTTGCTCAGGGGTCCTGGCAGCTTGAATCGCCCATAGGAATTCTTCATCTCCTGGGTTTTTCGAGACTCCATCGTTTCCTCCCTGATTTTCTAAGCCTTCTCCACTATTTCCATTCTGACTCGAGGCACTCGTAAAGTCTTCAGATTGTCCATATACTGTACCACTAATATTGTCCAAATTTACATTACTATCCCAAGCTGCAGCTCCCCTTTGTCAATTGTTCCAATTACCTTGATTCCTACCTTGTTGACCCCCTGCTTGCTGGGCATTATTATTATTGGATCCTTGTCGCGGGTTAGAGTTTTGAGGATTCGATGGGGCCATAGGATTATACATCCTGAAACCAGAATTTCCTCCATGAGAATGAGCTGCATTGGTTGCGTGAATCGAATTGTCCAACTCCTGGAATCACTGTACCCATTGTGGATAATTCTGAGGGGGATGAGTTTGAGCCGCTACTGTCACATTGAGGCTCCTTGTTACTGCCCCTCGGAGCATTGCTACTAATGCCGTGTCATTGTATCCCATCTTGAACGCATATTCCTGGAATGGAATAATAAATGTCGCAAACAATTCATTGTCCATCTGTTTGATCCAGGCCAGTTTCACCTGTGCGTCTCATGCAGGATCAAATAATCCAAAATACAACATGAATTCTGCGACAAAATCAATCCAAGTATGGAGAGCAGGGACGGGGATCCCAGCCTCTTCCTGTTTCAGCAAATTATCGTAGTGAGTAGCTGCTGCCCCTGTCAGATACGAGACAGCAAAACCAATTTTATCTGAGTCATTCTCGTAGATAGTAGGTTTGGCCATGAAAGTGCGATGGACTTGCGAGAGGAAAGGTTCCCATTTCCACCTATCAGAACCATTGAAAGGGTCAGGTTTTTTGACATCGAGTTTCGCTTCCTTATTTAATCGATCTTTTTGCTGATCGAATTCCGGAATCTGACTTGCGTCATGTCCTGCAGGACCCAGTTCTCCTCTCTCACCTCTGGGGCCTCGTACAGCTACCCATCCATTTGCTGGGTGCCAATATGCGTCGTGATTTGAACCCCAATTGTCAGGATTGTCAGGTGGTCCTCCTGGGCTACCTGGTCCTCCTGGTCCCCCCGGTCCCCCTGGTCCACCACCTCCAGATCCCCCTCTAAAACTGCCATTTCTACTACCTCTTTCTCTTTCCAAATTTCTGTCACTAATTCCTCCTGTCTGCATGACTCCTCCATACGGGGGTCCTCCTGGAGGTCCTCCTGGAGCTCCTGCTACCCTGTACCCTCTGTAGGTACTGGCACAATTCAAGTAGTCATACGTCGGCTCCACTATGTAGGGTCTATATTCTCGAGTCCCCGATCTCCAATATTGTTCAGCTGGAACTCTCGCAGATTCCTGACGCATTAAGACGATAGGGTGATAATCATTCATTACTTGTCCCGGTGTTCTATGCAGAATTGCAGGTATCAAGTCAAAATTTCTGCCAGTCAGATGGATGTATTGCCTAGGAGCAGCTGTAAATACAGGTGGAGTGAATCCTGCAGCCTGTGGAACAGCTTCCACAACTACTGGTGGTGGGACATGCACTGTTTGTTGAACTGCAGGCTGTTGAGGGGGGACTTCTGTGATTCTCAGTGGTTCGGAAGTCTGGCAACTCGATTCCCTAGCGAAAGGATTAACCACTTTCCCTCTACCCTTTACATTTCATAGGGGGGTGAATTCCTTTTTCTCTAGTGGGGGCATTGGGTGATGAGTCTCGAGAGCTGAAGGGCAAAGCTGGTCTTCGGAAAATGAGAGATCCCAGTCATCTCGACTTCTCACAAAGTTAAATCCTTCATTCTCGAATTCATTCCTTTCCCCTGAGGGTGGGGCATATGCCATATTCCACTGTTTTACCTGACCTGGTCCCGACATCTCCCATTGGTTTTGCTGTTCACTGACTCAGGCTGTGTTTCCAGGATCTGAATATTGAGACGAGAAAGGAATTCCAGGTCCAGTGGTATTTGGGGAATTCACCAAACCCCTTGCATTCCAACCCGGTCCTTCCAACTGATTATTCTCATGGAAAGTTTTGGGTGTTTCTCTTCTATGATATGTCGGACTGTCAGTCCTGAATTCCAAGTGATTCGGCCATAATGAGTGTCCCAAATTGGGCTCTGTCACCGTTTGTTCAGGATATTGACCCACAGGGTGAGATTCATTAGCAAAACAAGTCGTCGATACAGCATACTTGTCTCGGGCAGCCCATCTTTCCAATTGTGGAGCTGCATCGAGAGGAATTTCACCTCCAATATGTACTTTTGAGCTTCCAGCTTGCAAATGTTCTGCTCTGGGAGAGAAAATCTCCTGCTTGGTCAGCCCATCTTTCCAATTGTAGAGCTGCATCGAGAGGAATTTCACCTCCAATACGTACTTTTGAGCTTCCAGCTTGCAAATGTTCTGCTCTGGGAGAGAAAATCTCCTGCTTGGTTTGGGTTTCGAGACTTGTATGAGGATCCCCTGTGGTCATAGCAACTTCTGGCTCATCTGTCGCTGATTCCATCTGGGCTCTTAGTACCCATGAGCCTCCCACATCTCCATGGATTCTCTCCTTGTACTGCTTCACTAGGTGAATATCCTCATCTCGAGGATTTATTGCACTCATCAGCATGTCACTGGCATTTTGCAATGCCAAATGTCTCGCAGTTCTTTCTGAAAAGAATTCATTCTCCTCCTTTCGAGACTTTCCTGAGGAGGGTTTGAGTTCCCAAACCCTGTCGGCTGTTCTCACCTGGTGTTCACCCCTTTCTTCAGGTACTATTAGCAGCCTGTGGTCTAGTTCAGTGGGTGGAAGTCGCCTTGACTCTTCCAGATCCTCATAACTTGGAGTAGTAGTATTTCCCATAGATCTATGATACTCCTTTGCCACCTGAGCTATTTTCTGCTGGTCCTGAAATTGACTGGTATAGCTGTAACCCCCAATAAGGTCATCTACTCTCGTGGACCGTCCTTGTTCCACTTTATCTAATAGTGATAACGTAGGAGAGTTCAGTGTTTTCCTCTCTTCGTTATCCACTATTGTATTGAGCGGAAAATTGATTCGAGATTTTTGTATTGACTTGAGACGCCTCATGGTGGCCTCGTTCACCATTTCCATTTGTTCGGGATCCATAATCAGCTGTGATAGCCATAGGGCTCCCTTGTATACTTCTTTCGACTGGAATATTTCATTATTTATTCCATTAGGTAGCTGGGAAGGTCGTTGCATTAGACATTTCCGAAAATAGGCAGCTAGTACCCAGAAATTGTCCTTCATTTCTGGGTCTCGACCATTAATAATTCGAATATAATATTGCATTGCCTTTATTAATTCAAAACGTGTGCATTGATTGATTTGAAGTAAATCAACCAATTGATGTGTTAATTCTGTCGATGGTACGACACAAACATTCTGATAGGGAGGGGACATTAAGGAACTCTCGCGGTTCCAATTCTGTGTCTCCTTCACGAATTCTTCTGTCATTGGAGGAGCAGGTAA
This sequence comes from Collybiopsis luxurians FD-317 M1, assembly GCA_000827265.1. Classification (NCBI taxonomy): domain Eukaryota; kingdom Fungi; phylum Basidiomycota; class Agaricomycetes; order Agaricales; family Omphalotaceae; genus Collybiopsis; species Collybiopsis luxurians. Next base: position 60,472 of record KN834841.1, read on the forward strand.
CGGACTGCTTTGCTCCAGCGACGAGACAGTTCTTCTACCTATATTGGGGATTGGGCTCAACAATCCCTGAGCCTGTATTGCATCGCTTTCTACTATCGGAGTAGACCGTTTTAAATTGAACAGAGACCATGGGCCCCTTAATGAGAGTGGCCCTGACGAGTATAACTCCCGACTCAAATGCAAATTTAGATTCTTCTTCTCTTGGTGTGAGAGGAAGTGGACATCTGATATGTTCTAATGGGGAGATGACCTCGCGTCTCACCCCTATAGATGTATATTGTGTCGTTGGAGATATGCCAATATCTTCATAATAATCCTCATTCTCAGGATGAGTTGGCATGTGGAAGGGGCGTGTCGAGCTGACTCCCACACTAAAACCTTGAGGATCTTCCAGGGAATGAGTTAATTCCAATAAATGAATTGTTTCTTGTTCCCTTCCTTTCTCAGGTGTTATTGGGGCACTTTGTGTTGGCCTCATGGCTAGCCTCAAGTCAGCTCTCGCTGCCATATGATATGGCTGACCTCGCTGGGAGCGACTCAAAACATATGGTGTCGAGACCAGGTGTCCTGGAACATGAGGAGACCTGTGTTCGACAGGATTTTCCAGGTCAAATGGGTTTCTATCATTATGTTCCAAAATTTCCCCCGTTCTTGAGGGTATGGCACCTCTCGCAGGTGCTGATGAAACTGAGCGGTTGTCCAGTGTAGAAGCTCCACATCGCTCCTCTCTTCTCTGGAACCTTGTAGCTCTCGCTGCTCTTTGGCATTCTTGTTCTTGACACCGTCTTTCTTGTTCACTTACAAAATATTTCACAGATTCCCCAGACATCTCGGTGATGGAGAGAATGCTGTTATTTTGTTAGGACCTTTACTACCTTTGTTGTTAGAAGCTTGTAGCAGGTTCAGTGAGTAGAAAGTAATTTATTATACCACAGCCGAGACAGAGTACACGATGGGGAGTCGCTACGTACGACAAGTGGTCGAGTCCTGTACAGTTTGAGTATTTGATACAGAGGAATGATCCTCGAGTGTCGAATAACAATTCCAATAGCTCAGTGCAACTAGAGATTGTATATCGAAAGGACTCATTAAGATGGTATTAATGAGGGTTGAGCATGCACAAAGGCTTGCTTCAAGAGATCAAATGCATCCTGGCATGCCTTCCCCCAGTTTCATTGGACATTTTTTTGTAATAAACCTGTCAATGCCTTAGTAATGCCTGAATAGTTATCAATGAAATGTCTATAGAAGTTAGTGAATCCCAGGAAAGACTGTATTTCTTTTACTGTACAAGGGGTAGGCCAGTCCAGGATTACCTTTACCTTCTCAGGGTATATTGAGACTCCCATAGGGCTTATTAATACACCTAGATACTCCATGGTGTCTGTATGGAAGCTGTATTTTTCCAGTTTCACATGTAATTGATTGGCGCATAGAAATCATCAGGAAAAATGGTCTGAGCCTCAGGTTACCTAGGAGGCAACCTGGAGCAACCTGAGGGACCTGGGTGAACCTCAGGTAGCCTAGGAAATGCCAATATCCTGGGCAAACCTCAGGTATCCCAAGGATACCTGAGGAGTGATGCTGTAAATATTACCAAATAAGGCAAAATTATATTGAATATATATACCTATGCTTTAATCTATCCTAAATGCATGACAAGGACACCTTCTTAGTTGTAGATAACTCATAGAAACTGAAATTTGACATAAGTCACATGATGCAACTCCGTGAGCTGTCTACAATCAAAATAATTTTCATATGGTCAAAACAAGTATATCACAATTATACCATACTATATACACACTATATGTACATGTATAAGCTCTTTACTGTACTGAAATACATTATAAAGTATAATACCTGACGAAAATGTAAACCATATATACTATACATAAAATATGTACAAGTTCAATACTACTACTACTACTATACAAGTACAATAGCTCACTATATAGAGTAGAATAGAGTACAAACAGTAATATATAAAGATATATCATTTTTACTTATTAGCCCTTTATGCAACCTGGGGCAACCTGGGGCAACCTGAGACAACCTAAGAGAACCTAGGGCACCCTAGGATATAGGGGTTGGACTGCAGAAACCTAGGTAACCTAAGTATTTGAAGTGTCCTATGCTTCTTAGGTTTCTTGAGGTTGTTATAATTTAACCCCAAGCTCAAGCCATTTTTCCTGATCATTCCAGTACTTTGTGAACATGCTCCTGATGTGACTCCTCATCCATGGAATAAATCAGAATGTTGTCTAGATATATGACCACACAAACATCCACCATATCATGAAATATGTTGTTCATGAAAAATTGAAAGGCAGAGGGTCTATTCATTAGCCCAAAGGGCATTACTAGGTATTCAAATGCACCATAGTGCATACAAAAGGCTGTTTTCCATTCATGTCCATCTGCGACTTGAACATTATTGTATCCCACTTGCAAATCAACCTTTGTAAAGATTTTTGCCTTTCAAAGTTGGTCAACTAAGGTTCCAATGAGGGGAAGGGGATACCAATTTTTTCTGGTAATTCGGTTTAATGCCCTGTAGTCAATGCAAAGACATAAGGTTCTGTCATTTTTCTTGGCAAATAGAACTGAAGTGCCTGCAGGGGAACTTGATGAGCAGATGAAGCCTTTTCCTAGCATGTTGTCAATGTAATCTTTCAATGCTTTAAGTTCTACTTCAGACATATTGTAGAGTTTACTGATAGATGGTACTGTGTCCCCTTCAGTTTTGATTTTAATATTGTAAGGATGGTGAGGAGGTAGCTCCTTGGCTTCTCCTGGGAAAAAGATGTCCAGGAAACTTGATATGAAGGAGAAACATGTTTCTTTAGTACCTCTACCTCTTCTGGATCTTGTTCTTTCTTCTCCTTTGGTTCCCTGCTCACCATATGGCTTGAATCCTTTGTTTCCATAGCACAGAGTTGTTCCTTTGTGATTGTCTTCCCCTGTAGTGGGTTTAATATGTATCATGTATGCAGGGGTACCAGATCATAGAAGGGAGTCCATGGCAGTGGCTCCTATCAGACTGACTGACTTCCCTTTTGAATCCGGGTTGGACTTTCATTTGACTTTCTCCCTTTGTGTTGTCCAGTGCCCTTTTCTCTTCACCCTTTGTTTCCTTTGCTTCAGTGCAGGGGAAGACAGTATTTTCTGAGCTTGCTCTGGTATGGGCTGAAAAGGAAAATGCTCCTCTGTTCTCCCAGTCCATTTTTGAACCCAACATCTCTTTTGCTTGTACAGGGAAAGTTTGGATGACCACATATTTAACTTTTCAATCCACACTTGAAAAGCCTTCTCAGAGTACCCTTTTCCTAACAACTGAATGTGGTACTCCTGCCTCCAAGTTTCTATATTGTTGTTTTATTGAGTTAGCCAATCTGCATAAATCAACCATTCATTAATCCCCATCAGTATTGGATCTTGAAGCAGTGTTTCTGGTATTGGTACTCCCTCCTCTTCAGTTCAGTGCATTGGGAAAGTTCCCCCTTCCTCTTCTTCTACTACATCTTCTATTGTGACACTTGATCATTTAGGTGTCACCTTTTCATTTGGCATATTGCTCTCTGTGCATTCCTCCCCTTGTATTATTCCTTCCACTATTGCAGCAGATATTTGAATGTTTCACTTACAGAAAGTAAGTGAGAGGTCTCCCCAGTTGATATCTGGGTTGTATTCTTGTCACCAGGGCAAGCCAAGCATGAACGGAGCTGTTGGGTGTAATCTAGTGACCAAAAATTCTACTACATGTATAGTACCATCTGCAAAACTAATAGAATCTTTGAATGCCTTTGTAATTTCACCTGCCAATGTGGGTTTTCCATCAAAAAGTTCAAGGGGAATAGGTTCCTCCAATTGGATAATGTTCTGAGGGAACTTCTCTGCCAATGTACAATTGATGAAACTTCTTGTGGCACTTGAATCAATCAAAATATTGTAACTTACATTGTCATTAACATCTGAGAGAGGTAACTGAGTTGAAATTATAAAGAATTGTTTGAACAAGATGAAAGCTGAGCTGGTACCCCATTCTCTCCCACAAAGGAGGCTCGACCTATAACTGGAGTTATATTTGTGGGACTCTGTGGTGCTCCTATTTCCTCATCAGAGCCCCTTCCCCATTTCCCAAATTGTTCCCCAATTTGTTTTGGAGATTTTCCAGTATTTCAACATTCCAGTTACCATCTTCCCCCTCTGGATCTTGTATCCCTTTGAGGGTAAAGACAGCTGCCCTTAGTCACTCATGTTCCATGTTTTCTCCACTTTTCGGGTGAGTTGAATCACCCTCTTGTAGACTCCTTGGGGGATCAAGGTCCTCAGGACTAGCACATTCTTTGCCCATGTGTCCCTTTCCCCCACATCAGAAGCAGAGTCTCTCTTGCCTTCTTTGTCTAAACTCTTCTTGTTGAGCTGGGGTGCACACTATTCCTGCTCATTAGTATCCCCCTTGAAGTCAGCTAAAGCTCTACATAGACAATCATGTTCCCCTTCCTCTGGGGAAGAGCTCGGTCCCTTAGAATATAATGGGGAACTCTGTCCTTTGTCTGGGTAGTCACCTATGCTGCCTTCCCATGCAGCAGCTCCCCTTTGACAACCCCTCCAATTGTTCCCCTGATTGTCATTCTGGGTGTTATTGTTCCAATTTGCTTGTCATCTTCCCCCACTATCATTCCCCTGGTACTGGGGTTGAACTGGTCCCTGGCAATAGTTGGGGATATCCTGTTCCCAAATTTGATTAAGACCTGGGACAACCGCAGCATGTGACAGGTTCCCTCTTGCCCCATATCTTTGTTGAGCATCTGCAGTAGCCCTAATAGACTGGTCCAATTCTTGATAGTGAGCAGCCCATTCTAAGTATGTAGTAGGCTTGTCTTGTTGTGATGAAACTGTAAGGTCCAGACTTGCATGTACTGCTTTTTGTAAGAAGGCAATAAGGGCAATGTCATTGTAGCCCATTTTGAATGCATACCACTGGAACCATACAATGAATTTTGTGAAAGTTTCTTGCAGTTGTTGTTGGATCCAGTCCAGTTGGGTCTGAGTGTCTCATTGCACATTGAAGACACCAAAGTATTTCCCCCATTCTTCTACAAATGATGGCTAGAATTGGAGGGCAAGGATGTCTTCTCCCTGTTCTTCTCATTGAACAAGTTCATCATAGTGTGCAGCTGTGGTGCTGGTTAGATATGATACCATGAATGCTACTCACATATTAAAGCAATGCTGGGTCAGTGCATGCATCCTGACTCATATACACTGTGCAAAATTACTCACTCTACTTGCATATTCAGACTGAATTGGTAGTGAGATAGGTATTTGAGCTCAATATACTTTCCACTCATCCAACAAACATTCATATGCAACCCCAACTGGAGAGTATGGCATTCTTGTATTTTGCCAGCTCAAACAGTGCATATTTCAGTTCTTTCAGTGATGTGCTTAAGGCTTAAGACCTAATTAGGTTTAAAGCCCTGATTTGGTTCCTAATTAGGACCTAAATTCAGCCGGATCTTTACATAGGTCCTAATCAGGTCTTAATATACATGTAATCAGTGCTTAGGTGCTGGTCTGGCTGACAAATGCTTTCACATGAATTCCATCTCATAAAGGAGAAATATGGTAACTCTTCAATGAAACAAGATCAAACTAACTCTGTTTAATAATGTCACTGCAGAGCTGGTCACCTAAGACTTAGGTAATAATGAACAGTCACAATAGCTAGCACAGGAACAGGTGAGATAATTGGGTGATGGTGTTTTGGAGGGCTCAGGTACAGTGCGAGAAAAATTAAGTAGCATCAATATAGGTCCTAAATTGCACCTAATTCAATCATAATTAAGACCAATAATTAAGGTATTAGGACCTAATATCCTTGGGAGGCCTTAATTAAAGCTTTAAGTACATCACTGAGTTCTTTTACTTTATTGTGATGGCTGAGTTTCTTGTCATCATATAAAACATACATTTGATGCTCTAGAGATGACATTTTGATAACCCCGGTACAGGTATTTACCCCATTTCCTTTGTCTCTGAACTAACAGTTTTGTTAGAGTCAGCATAGTGAGAAAAGAGCCAAATCTGAGTTAGAGCTAGTATAATTTGCATAAGTATACTGTTAATTGCTTCTATCCTGAACTAATGGTACAAGACTATTCATTCCAGGATTTGGAAATGCTTGTGGGCCCTTTGGGTAGCACTGTGCAACTTAGAAATGAATGGGCAGAATGCATGAAATGAGTACCATCTATTTATGTTACAAGTGCCAGCATAGCTAAAGCCTAACAAGGTTCAAAAAGTTATGAATAATTGACAGCTGAGACAAGAAGGAGAACCACTGAGGTCTAGTATAGCATGAAAACAACAATATGCAGATACTCACCTCTTGCATTGCAGCAAACTCACTGTAGATTACTTGAAAACAAGTTTTAATGAGAACTATATTTTGCTGAGACTCGGCAAGTTAGCTGTCAAGTGCGGGGAAAAAAAAGTTACTTTGTCACGACAACTTAAGTAACTTAAAAAACTTAAAGTTACTTTTGTAAGGACAAGTTAGCAGAGTTTAAATTGTTCAAGTAACTTTGTTAACACCTGTCAGTTTCAGTTCATTTTAGTTCAGAAAGCATGAAAGTAAAAGTTATTGTATATTGGAAGTCTACTTTTGAAGACCCCCTTGAATCGAGTGTTTGACATAAGAGTCTGTTGGTGTTGGTGTGTGTGTTTGTTGTACATTCACTTTTGCACTTAGCCACCAGACAGCATATCACTGCTAAACTTATACTGAGAATCTGTACATTTTATAGACTAGTAGTCTCTAATGAACAGCTAAGCTCAGAAAGTTTTATGCAGTCATATCAATACTTAAAGAGTTAACTTGAGTTGAAATATCCACTTCTGGAGCAAAAGTACTTTCAAGAGTGTACTCATAAACAAAAAGAAAGAATATACTCATAAATTGATTCATACCCACCTCTAATCTAACGTCTCATCCAATGAGCAATGATTCTTGAAAAATTTGGATTTTTTCTTGACAATTGTAGGGTGTAATTTGGAAGGTGATGTATATGAAATTGGGACATGTCTAATTGAGCTGAGGGTTTGGAAATATATTATAGGTGGGACAATGCTCCACAGCCTTTCAAAGAGTTTCAACTTCCACAGGTAGTTGTGGACCTTTTTCCTTTTCTCCCACTACCCAAGGCTGTAAACTTGACGCAATCTTTAAGGAAATATCTGCTCCAGTATCCTTGAACCGGAACTGGCTGAGTAAGGCGGACAGGATGACCTGCAAACCTTTAAATAAGTGCAGACATATTTTATCGAAACTTACTTTGTACTGGAATATTGCTAGGCGCATCCCGATACAATTTCTTGGTCCGTCACTTGAAGGGGTCAATACAGAGCTAAATATGATTGCAATACTCCCACCTGAATGTAAGAAGATGCGACCATCCGTTGGGGAGACGTTCCACGTTGGGGAGGGAGTCGAGCCAGCGTTCTGGTTCGAATTTGTCAGGATCAGCCCATTTAGAATCATCCCGATGGATCGCCATGATTGGTATGAGGACTACCTGAATTGGTCCAGTTGAAAATGTCATTTGACTGACTGTGCACAAAATCTGCTAACCTGACCAGGCTTTACCACTATTTTGTCCACTAGTTGACCGTTCGAACCAATAATTGTTTGGGCCAGCGGAATGATGTCATTCTTGGTGGCAACTCTCTCCATGTAAGCCAGCCCAGGATACAATCGAAGGCTATAAGAATGAACACTGCAAGCAATAATATCATATGCTTGATTACTTACGTTTCTTTCAGAACAGCATCAAGGTAAGGGAATTTAGTTTGAAAATCGTCGTAAGTTGCTTCGTTGCCTATACTTTGTATTTCCTCTCGGAGACGGTTTTGTTTATCTGGATGGCGAGCAAGTTCCCATAGCGAAAATGCAAGAGTTAGAGTGGTCGTTTCGTGGCCTGCAATTCTGGAGATGCCGGTTGTTAGTTGTGAACATTTAGGGAACAAACGAGGACAAACACAAAAGTCGATATCTAAAATGCCTAGGATTTGTTGAGATGCAACAGTGAGGACAAGAACTCGCACCTGCTCAAACAATTCCGCGGTGGAAATTTCGCTGTTCGATCTTGCGAGTACTATAGTCATTCAGTCGGATCAAGTGGGTCAATTTCGTTTCGCTACTTACAGAGACGGCTCAACAGGTCCTTGTTGTCTGCTTGGACGATATCTTGAGCTCGTTTAACCATCTCTTGTGCCACTCCACGCTTGCATTACATTAGAGAATTGATTTACTGCAAATTAGTACTGAAAAGGTCCTGCTACCTGTATAGCACTCTTAGCTAGTCCCTGGGCCTGAATTGCAAAGATAGGCAAGTGATTAAGAATTGGAAACCTTCTTAGGAGCATCAGAGTCTAGAGATTATGAATCCTCTGGTTTCTAGCAGAAACGACGCTACACACCAAAAACCCTGCATACTCAGCAACCACTGAAGCCCCTCGTCGACGTGCGCCCAAAATCTTTTTTGCGTCCTGACTCTTTCCTCCTTCGAAATCATGCAAGAATCCCTAAAGGGTGATTTGAATGCCTGTTAGAGAGGCTTCTTCCTTTAAAGTAACTTTGGGCTTACTACTCTACCAATCACATTTAACCTAGACAAAATAGTCAGGGGGGGTCAGAGATAGAAAGATATATATATTGACGTCGCCTCGCTTGTCCAGTCGAGAATATTTAAGCTCAGCTTTTTACTGGTAGTGGAAGAATCAAACAATAGATGCAGGTTAGTGATAGCCTAGAAGAAATACCAATGAAAAAAAAGTTCATCTGTTACAGCTGGTGGACACACTGCAAAAGCTGCTTGGCGCACATCTTCAGACATGGCCTTAATATTTTCAGTTCTACAGATGAATGCTTCAATTTAAGCTTGAAGATCAGTTCAAGCGAAAGAGGGAACCAACGTTAATGAAGGAGCAATAAGCTTTCTCATCCTCTTGTGTGCTTCAGAACCTTCAACCCAGCCTAAACCTTTGCCCAACAGTCTGGCGACTCGCGGACGCACAACTTTGCTATGATCTGAACGAGGTAACCATCTTACAAGTGATCGAGGGTTCAGAAATGGGATCAGACTCACGGTAATCATATATCTTTTTTTGCAATATGTAAGAAATTCCCTCAGGATCACTCAGAACAAGCTGTTGTTGGATAGTCTTGTGAGTTCAAACACTCGGAAAAAAACTATCAGAGCATACAATGTCCGATGCCTGTAATACAATTATTATCAGGAAGAGTTTTTCGGGTAGATCAGTGCACTGACTCCAAAAGCTGCTTTGATGCGATAGGCAGGCCCAAGGGCAGCTGTCCAGCGCCTAAAAGCTTTGCCGGGCTCATTGAGAAATACTTCTTTTTCGTGACCCCATATGAAGCTTCGGGAAGGCTAAGTCAAATATCAGTTAAAAAACAGAACAGAGAAAATAGGACAAGTCATACAGGAGCTGATAGTAGATGTACAGTCTGCACTTGAGACCCTTGTGGTGCGGTGAGGAAATGCATCAAAACCAGGCCAAATATGAAAATCAAGCATGATATGACCAGTGAGCGGTATTCCCACACCGATGCAGAAAATACCTCAAACGCAGAGCTTAAGCATTCCATGTTAGGTGATAATGGGGCAGGACTTGCGTGCTTTATATGGAACCAAGCATCCAAATTGAGATATGCAAGCATCTAGTCACACGAATTTATGTAACACATGGTATGTAATGAATGAATTCAAATAATCCCAGTGTTTGTATTGAACCACTCTACGCCCGCAGTTCCACAGCCCACCTGTCAATTAAGTTGCGCAAACTGGCACAGACAGATATACGGTCTCAAATCCCATTCATTTCAATCAGCTGATGATTGTAAGGTTATGTAAGATTATGTTGGCTTTGAATGATTCCTCAATGTTGAAATTTAACGTAATCGGGTGTTTTCATGCTCCTTTCTATTGCCTGTTGCATAATCATCTGGAGGTCCCGATATTTTTTCTCTATTTGCTTGTATTTGCTTGCCCCGAGGGCCAGACCCAAAGCCCTTCCCCAGAAAAGCAAGTCAACCATGTTGAATGTACTTGCTTGGTCCTTGGAAATTGAACGGGGTGCTCGGGGAAGTTTTAGGCGGCGGCCTCGCACCTAGGCTCCAAAATATATTAGGAAACAAATACACACAAATACGCGCAGAAATTTCGGAACCTCCAGATGTTTATGCAACAGGCAATACCGAGCAACTCGGACTTGTTCCACTGCACGGGTCAGATGATGTTCATGAATGTTGGACAATTGCGAGTTTTAGATGCCGCAATTGATGATCTGAGTTCAATATCTGGCATGGTAAGGTAATTCCATGCTTCACAACCGAACAACTCGGGCTTTTTGTTCAATCCAAAGTTTGGCAGCGCAATGTCAACTATGCTGTATATATGACAGGCCCTCGGAAAATGGAAAAAAAATCTCCCGGCGGATTGCCCTTCAGAATCATAGATATTAGTCATAGTTCCTAAAATGGAAAATACTAATGATTTATGGGTATGCAATCCCACCGGAAGGGAAGCGATTCCGCCCGGCGGAATACTGTGCTTCAAACAGGCACAATGGGCCATACAGGCACATTTAGCTCAATTACAAAATTGATCACCAGTTATGACAGCGTTAAGATCATTTAGTGGTCCATTTAAATTTTACTATTCCATGGTTCATTCCGCCGGGTGGAACATTTTTCTATTTGAAACCAATTTTTTTTTTCAACGGTGACAACTATATCTGCCTTGTTTTTATAACATCTACTTTACTTTACCGGCTCTCACAATTAAATTGAAACGTATTGAAATTTAATACCCAGCATACCTTTAATCACTCAGCAGAATCAGTTCTGATCACCAATTTCAAAGCAAGCACCTGAGTAAGCTCACGTTCCCCAAAAAATATGATTTTAAAACTTTTCGGCCGCTATGTTGTCATCTCTTCCAAGATTGGGGGGTCCTGGTGTTGCCACACCATGGATTAGATCTCGTGCAGGAGGGCACCGTATTCAGCCGTATACGGGGATACGGTCCAGTCAAATACAGGTATTTCTGTCCCGTATTAGGTATGGAGTCTTAGACCAAAACTCTCAACGGTACGGTACGATATTCATACTGTATAACCGTAATACGTGGATACGGATACGGTGAAGAGCCCTACCTACTTCGGCTAGAATCCAACTGGGTATAAATTTGAATGGTATCCCAGATAAGTTCCGATTCAATATTAAAACGGGAATTTCAAAATTCAATCCAAGTTTCACAAACTCATTTATCTATCAATCCTATTTTCCGTTCTTGGTCCAAAATGATCAGGCAATCTCAGAAGAGAGGTATATTGAGTATTTGGTATTTAAGATGTATTTCAGTTATTGTATCGGTGTATCTGAAATATGGGGTCCCGGGTTTCTCAGTATTATCCATACTTGACCAGATTGGGCATTAACATCCAGTGATGCCGCAGATACCACAACTGTTCTTATTGATCCAAGAAAATAAAAACATATGCAGAAATGCCAATTCATTATTTATATTGGGATAGTTTGGGGAGGGTGCATCAACATACCCCTAGATCAGTCGGGCGCTGTGAGTACTAATTCATCCACACAACTATAATCAAATGACTTACTTAAACAGAATTCCCAACTGTACTCACGCCATGCTTTTGAAAAAGCATTGTAAACTCTTCTTACTTGTTTGTAAGGTCAGGTACGGCAGGATCCCAATGCCTCTCTAAAGTGGCACTGTTGATCAAGATGCAACTGTATTGCATGTTAGAGTGGGGCCCTGCTGTTTATTTTGGTCTTTAGCTTGTGTTGTTTCTCCTTATCTTGCTGATTGGTGGGGAATTCCTCCATGGACTAATGCAAATAAGCAACCTAAGCAACTTGTGGTGCCTGAAAGTGCCTGAGGGTCCCCAGGATTTGGCCAATTCCCTAGGTGTCCTCAGACTTCCTGTATTTGCCTGGTAATTGAAAGGTGTTTTTTGTGATGCAGAAGATCTGACTATTTTTAACCACACTAGAGTCTCCATACTTCACATCAGTCCAATTGAAGAGATGGTTCTTAAATTTGTGCAAGAAGTATATAATTCAAGGAGATCAATTGTTCCAAAAAGGTGAAAAAGGAATACCATTATTAGTTGTCACAGATCCACAACAGAGGTGGAATTTTCTAGTATATGTGCATGATAAACTAGGCCACTGAGGAGTCTGAGCTACATACAAAACCATGAGAAGAAGAGTATACTGGCACCACCTACTTGCCAATGTAAAGCATCATGTCAAGTTCTGTCACCAATGTCAACCCTGAAGTCTGAAGCAAATGGAAGCCTCCAACTATATCTATTCTGGGCAAATTATTCCAGAAAATCAGTATCAACATCATGTTCATGCCACCTGCCTGAGGTTAATAATACATTGTGGCTGCCTGCAATGATCTATCTGGAACTTGTGAAGTGAGAGCACTTAAGCAGGTCACTTTGCAAGCCTTATCAAAATTCTTTTGGGAGCAGATCTATTGTAGATATGGAGTTCTGAATCAAGTCCTAACTGATAATGGACCAGAATTAAAGGGAGCATTTGAAGATTTAGTTAAGAGAATGGGCATACCACAAGTTCAGATTTCACCATATAACAAACATGCAAATGGTCAAGTAGAACAGGGACATTTCATACTTCAGGAATCTCTAATCAAAGCATGTGAAGATCAGATTCAAGATTGGCCCTTGAAACTGCCAGAAACTGTCTTTGCCAATTGAGTGAACATAAGCAAGACAACAGGGTTCTCCCTATACCAACTTCTTCATGCTACCAAATTCTTGATGCCCTTTGATTTATTTGAAGCTACATTTCTAGTCAAAGAATTTTATTCTGGAATGACAACTACAGAGCTCCTTTCTAAAAGGCAAATTGAAAAGCATACAGATGATATTGAGAGAGGAGTAGAAATACTTAAGAAAAACTGATTCAAATCAAAAATTCAGTTTGAAAAAACATTTCTAAAAAGGTTGATCAAAAATGAATTTAAAAAGGGAGAATATGTACCAGTCAGGAACACTAGATGTGATCAAGAGATTGGAGGAAACAAAAGATCATGATATTGGGGGCCATTTGTAGTCAAAGAATGTACTCAAGGAGAAGCATATTGACTTGAAGAAATGGATAGAACTGCTCTAGATGTAACTGTAACAGCTTATCAGTTGCTCCCTTACATTACTTGAGATCATTGGTTTATGAGAATGGGATGGTTGGGGGTGAATCCAAAAAGAGATTAGTTGAAAGATGGAAATAATTGATGAACCTAAAAGCTTAAAAAGGGATGTCAAAGCAACCAAATAGAGAAAAAGTGAGTATAAAGATATTAAAAACTTGGGACTCCAAAAAGACATATATAATATGTAAAAAGTCAAACATTTCCTCCTAGGTGCTCCATGGAGTCTATTACTATCCCAGTGTGCAACTCTCCACTACCTGTGTGCAAATCCTCAGAGTCCAACTGTCAATTGGCTCACACACACTCTCTGACTCCAGGTCTAATGACAGGCATTTTTGCTTCTGACACTGTTTCTTCAGTTGGACAAGTCCATACATCTTCCATCACTATACACAATTGGGACTCTCCTGTCAATCCCCAACTTCACTATGCTCCACCATATAGTCCAGAGCCAAACCTGACTAGCAGCAGTGATGCACATACTTTACCATTATCATTATCTCACCTGTCCACAACAGCACGATACTCCTCTCCTTCAATAACCACTATTTCAGAAAGCTCAATTTGAAATGTCCCAGTTCAGCTTGTGATAGGGTATCAACTGTCAAATTTTGTCACTCAGCCAGGACTGCAGCTGATGATGAATTGAATAATCATTATGAGTGTGCGCAAAGTAACTTTTCAAGTAACTTTTTTTCCCGCGCTTGACAGCTTACTTGCCGAAGCTCGGCAAAATGTTACTCTCATTAAAACTTATTTTTGACTCATTTAATGTACTTTTTGTCACCGTTGAAGCATTGTTAAACTAAATTGAACATATTACAAGTGCATTGAGTGTATTAAATATTCAATAATGCTGATTTCTCAATAATTTCAAGCTGTCTGATTTACATTTGGATACTTCAAACCAAAAACATTCTTACTCACCTTCATACAAACTCCGTGTCCATTCAAGTCGAGCTCTGAACTGCTTTATATATGGGTATGGTCGTAAATACAGGTCATAATTTT
>KN834841.1:76619-101929 GCA_000827265.1 Collybiopsis luxurians FD-317 M1
AAACTGTAAAGGAGAGTTAATCATGTACTGAGTGACTCAAGCCAACATTGTACTCAAAGACACTGAGTCATTGCGATAGACTCTGGAACATAATACAACACTTAAAATTTAACTTACTCAACTTTCTCAGAAATGACATTGACCTGTGCAATGAGAAAGTGATTTTGTCCACATGGCGGTTATTGACTGTGAGCTCCGAAAGTAACAAGTCACATAAGTTACTTGAAAGTACCTTTTTACTGGTTGATATGGGTGATGAATTGATTTAATGTGCCATTTCCAGTGCTAAACAGATGGAAATGTAGCTACAGCATACTTATTTTTACATACAGTGACACCCAACATTATACAAAAGAAAGGAAGAGCAGGGTGGTACTAAGGTGTTTTTTATGTTTTTGACTCGGTGTATTTAGATATCGATAGAACAAATTGGAGTCATCAATTCGGGAACAGTCTTGGCAATGTAGGACATTGAAATCACTCAGTACACTCACAGTTTAGTTGGGGTCCCTATATATTGCCTTCAATTGTGACAAACAACTTGTTAAATGTGTTAAAACAAGTTTTAATGAGAATTACATTTTGCCGAGATTCGGCAAGTTAGCTGTCAAGTGTGGGAAAAAAAAGTTACTTTGTCGCGACAAAGTAACTTAAAGTTACTTTTGTAAGGAGAAGTTAGCGGAGTTTGAATTCTCCAAGTAACTTTGTCAACAACCAATCATTATAGAGGAGATAAAGGTTTCCCATTGTCACTGCAATGATCCAAACATGAGCTGTTGGGAGTGTCTTTGGATATGCACCTGTGGGCTCTTTGGAGCTGGAATATGGAGGAAAGAGGGTGAATATCTGTCCTTTGAGGATCCTGTTTAGAAAAAAAGAGTAGAGCATACACTTAGCAGATGAGAATTGTTTGTGCATATTTGAAAAGGGATATTCTTTGGATAAGAATAATAGTTGGAAACTGCTGAACACATAGAGGATTTTTTCTATTTCCTTTTCAAAGAATTCTTTATGCAAGGGTGTATCCTCTGAGGACAAAGGGCTGATTATCATTCCCTGAAAGATGTCAAGAGCTGTATTTGTTTCAAAGAAAAATTGACACTAACAACATTAAATCAAGGAAATTCTCATAGAGAGAAACAGACCTAAAGAAACTCACAAATTGACCAAGAGAGAAGACTAGGGTATAATTAAGCTTACTCACAGGACTTAGGTCATACTGAATGAGTTGGCCTGAGTCAAAATGAGTCATAGGTACTATAAAAGGCTAGTGAAGCTTTTGAAAGTTTCTGGTGCAGCTATATGGAGTCAATTGGAGTTACTATGAGTCAAATTACTATAATAGGGAGTAATATATCTTTGTAGTCTAAATGCTAGAGGATTTCTGGCCTTAAGCTAAGCAGTTCCCCCCCCACTTTTTATGTACCACTCAATAAAAAGTTTTAGCTCACACTTACTTTCTAAGAGGTTTGTGCAAGCTGTATCAGTGAATCCAGTTGTGCAAGTTGGTTAGATTCAAGTCCTAAAGTCCAAGTCAATTCAAGTTCTATTGTTTAAGCCAGCTAGACCCACTGAGAGGCTAGTAGTTTGAGCTACCAGTTTAGACTGTCAAGCTTATTTTAGTCTAAGCAAGCTAGTCCCAGAGTGGTCAGTTGTTTCAGGCTCATGTTTACTAGTTACCAAGTTGTATTAAAGAAAGTCTGCCAAGGCAAGTTAACATCACTGAACACCAGTACTGATCAGTCTACAGTTTACCAGTACCAAATTACACCTACCACATACTTTGAAGGCTAAATGAACTCACAGTCCTAGTTAGTGCCTTGCATATTTATGAATCTGCATTCAACACACCTGCCTAACTAAACACAGGTTTTTAACAAACACACCTATACTTGACACCAGGGGCTTGAACATTGATAGTTTTAAGGGCAACAATGCCATCAGTGATTCTGGTTCTGAGTCTTCTTCCTAGCTTACTTCTTAGCTTCCTGTCAACCTTGCAACACAATCTAAGGAGCAGGAATTGGATGAGCAAGCCTCTGCTGCTAGTGCTTAAGTTGAATTTCTGAAGTTTCTATTTCTCAATCTGATCTCATTTGGTACTAATTTTTCTCCTTCTGTATAGCATCTCATTACATGTGCACCATATCGTAGTCATTAATAATCTCATTGCCTGAATATATTGGATTTAATATTGGTATCTGAATATGTGAAACTGTGAGCTGAAAGGAAGTGATAAATTTATGCCAGGAATGATGCTAGGGTAAGGCTGGGAATATTGAAGACCCCAGCGACAATACCAGGGACAGCGAAAGACCAATGGGAGCTCTCAAGGCTGCTGTGAGAATTCTTAAGTAAGTTGTCAGGTCCTTGCCAAAAATACTATAGTGCCTCTGAGCATCTTTCAGATTCATATTAAGTTCATAGGCAGATCCCTTGACTTCATTCAGTGATTACCCAGATACCGGTGAAGACCTTTCAAATACTCTCATGCCTCCTTTAATGCATTTCCCAGTCTTTTATTTGACTCTCAAGACACTATTATCTCTTCTCAGATTGTTACTGGTACCTTTGTAGGCAGGATTATCACTCTCAAGTTATAGCTTGGTGCTCTGAGGATCTGTCAAGTCAGCTACTATTGCCCTGTACATTGAGTCTGTAAACCTGATTTATTCTCAGGTAATCCAAGACCTGAATTATCTCCCCCCAGGATTCAAAGGATTTGGGGCAATTTATACATGATTAAATCAATAATATGCACCCAAGGGTTGACCTGTGCAAAGTACATGTGATTGCCTGTTTACCTCTCACAGTGGGCATGTTGGACTGATAAAAAAACTGGTGGATGCAGCATGACAAACAGAACACAAGTGGTGGCCACCCAAACCTCTGCAACAATCACAATACAATTCACTGACAGATACTTGACAGGGAAGTTTAGCTTTGGCATATTCAGAACATGGAGCTAGATAGTACCGAATTTTGTCATTCCATTCTCAGGACTCTTGGATGAGCTAGATGAATCCCGCATGATGACTGGAATGGCATTGGCAGACTGATTAAACCAAGAAGGGACCAAAGTTGCTAGTGGCCAGTGAGGTTGATTTTGACCATACGAATAAGCCAGTTTAGAATCATTGGGGCGGTGATGCTTTGCAGAAGGCTTGGATGACCCATCTATCCCTGACTCACTCTGAGACTCCCTCCGACACTTAGATGGTTGGTCATCAGAGGGGGAAGAATCTTGCTTCTTGGAGTAGACTTAGTGAGAGACATAGGATTCTTGATTGATAACATGTTAGCCGAATGCAATGCACAATGTACGGAACCTTTGTCAATGTTCCCTTAATGTCGACCATAGTTCTCCTTTACACAACAACATGAACTTTGCTACAGTCCTATGTGTTACTCGCATCTAGCTTTGTGTGTATCTATCTTGAACTCAGTTATTGCTTGCTGACTATGTAGTTCTCCTTCCCCTAGACGTGGGGACAGTCTACATTTAGATTCAGTAAGCAATTACTATTACATACTATCTAACTCTACGAATCTACCAACATACCTACTAAAAAGGCTCGGGCCTAACACTCTCTGTATGTATATAAAGAAGTGAAGCCTCCTGGGAGAGCTTCACACTATTATTACATGGACTCTCATCTGCTTACTTGGTTCTCAATTTCCTTGTAACATTTCTCTCTTATATTTTCTGAATATCATTGTACTTCTCACTTCTGATCTTTCAGAAGGCTAGCGCATTAGCCAAATGCAGCATAAGAAACACTCATTGACACTCCCCTAATGTCAACCACAGGTCCCCTGACAGATTAATACCAATGCTACTGTCGTCTTGTTGATCAGTCATTCTTCTCGATAATTTGCTCTCCATATATTGTTCCTATCTATTAGATGCTGTGACACTGCTCTGAAGTGACAAAGATATCTTGCCTCCAACAAACTTCATATGAATCTCATAAGTTATCTACTCTACGTAATGCTGCTATTCAATAAGTAGAGACCACTGTTTGCCCAATGCAAAACAGTACTATTTCTCTGGTTCCCCCAAACTGAAACTGAGAAAGATTTAATTTTTATGTGCGAAATCTCCACAGAGGAAGTAGATGTGTCATTCCAAGCCATATCTGGCACTCTCCTTTAGTGCACTTATTGAGCTTTGATGGGATGAAACCTACATTGTAGAACACATATGATTTGCCATCCGCAGATGCGCCCTGGTACCACATGTATCTCCATCCCACAAACAAAGCATATCCCACATAAGGCACAGTTAGAATATTTGACAAGTGCCATTGAAGGCTGAGAGCAAGTGACCAAAATAAAAGGAAGAAAGCTAGTGCAAAGCGGGATTTGTATGGTGCGTAAATGGCCAGAGTAACTCGTCCCTGAGTAGCATCACCAGCGGTGTCCGAAAAGTCTTGAGCCTATTCTTGGACAGTTATTGTTTTTCTAGGATCACTACAGAGAATCACATACGTGGATAGTTGTCAGGACAACAATAGCACTGTAACAAATCCCTTGAATTGCAGTGTTACTGAGCGACAAGGATCTTCCTGTGTTTTGAGAAATAACTCAATGGAAAATTCAAGGCTTCTTGATGTTATGAACGGACCTATTACTACAGTGGCACCAACCTCAAATATAGCGTAGCCAATTGCAGCACAAAGATTTTTTAGTATCCAGTGTGTTGCTCCACCATAGTCATCATAAATAATGGTAATAGCGGTGAGAAATAAACTTATGAGCACTATTTGGACGCCATATAGACTTGAGCAAGCAACGCATGCCCAGATGACAATGTAGCGAAGAATAATCGCTTGCTGGATGGAAACCTTGCCGGATGGAAGAGGACGCCAGGGTCGGTTAAGAGCATCTTCATCAATAGAGTTACGCTGGTTCGATACGTTGCACTGCAGCAGATGAACCCAGATCCATAGAGCTGCTTCAACAACGGATTTGTTTGACTTGACTGGGCCCAGAACTGCTGCAACGGCTAACTGCAACAAAAGGAAAATGTAATAAAACCAAGTGCGGGTTAGAAACTGATACTAAATGCATACAACTGGGAAGAAGATAGTCTTGAAATCCGTATATGTAAACAGGAAGAGAATGTACAAGAAGTTCATGCCAATGTTATCAATCTAGGAGACAGATAATGTACCTCCATTTATAGTTTCCACAAGCAGCGCGTGATTTATCCAGTTAGTAATATAATAGGATTCTTTGGAAAATATTAACAGCTCCCTTCAATGGATTCGGGGATAGTTCTTTCTTCCTGTTCCAATTCAATAATGTAACTCCAAACCTTAGTCTAACTATAGTGTATTAGTTTGAACATCAGGAAACACATCAGAGAGATTACAGTTCTAATCAGAACACTTCATTATGGGGTAACAAATACAATGAATTTTCGGTTATGTCAACTCAAGTGGGACAAGTGATAGGCCTAAATGTTTGTCGCCCATTAGTGGCTCAACTGAGACTGAACTGGCTAGTCCAGCTCGAAACCATGGATTGGAAGACTTTGGAGAGGACTAATCACAGATTTTGCTCCTCTGAGTGATATTTTGCAGGGAAAAAATCCAGCTGGCGATCGATCGTTTTGGTAATTCGTCAGTGCTCTCATTGGCTTGTGACTGCTGTGACATAATATCTGGTTTCAGAATATCTTTGTGGGTTTTGACTGATTATTATGAATGAATTACCAATACTCGTTGGATTAGCGCTGAATTGCTTGCATGTATCACTGTCAATTCCGGATGAGGACCGGTGTAAATATGCGTTCTGATCGGGGCGCAGACATCTGGCAGATGTTTCAGCCAAGTGCCGGTTTTACAATGTTCTGATGGTCATTATGTCACACTATCTTAACCTTCAATTTTGAAACAAATCTTCAAATTTGCACCGGGCTCTATGTTGTTAAGCTGTTAGAAGCATCTTGATACAGTACGGGAGTGCGCATGTCCAACTGGCTCTGTCTGATTCTGGAATTCTCCATCATTTGACCATCTGCCAAAAGAAAAACACTCTTTGCTATAAAGATTTGCTCCCGATCGTTCATCCTTGACTATTTCAGATTATCCCAGGCAGGAATAGCTTGGCAACGGAGATAGGAATCAAAAGCTCAACATATAGCTTAATTTTAGAGCTGTAAGCAGACATCCAAGCCAGACTCCATTAGAATCTCTCCAGTGTATGTGGTTCAGAGATCTCATATTTGACTATCAGTTTTTCGAGTCTAGTTCCAAGTTACTGAGCTGTTCTGGTGCCCATAGTGCAATTTCAACGAAAATGTCAGATAGGAAACTGAAGCGGGGTAAAATCACGATAGCTGCATGCCATGGCAGTGATGCCATTCAGTGTCGAGATGACAATGCTCATGACTTCTACAGCACCTGCACTCCATCAGTGCCGATGTTTCTACAGTGATCTGGGAGTCCTTGAGGCAAATCATTTGCTTTCACAGGAGTTTATCTTTTGTGACTGCTTCAGATACAAATATATAGAACCAATTTCCAAAGTAGAACCTGTTTAAGCTATTTACAATTGCTTTATGGATTGGTAAAGGGAGATAAATAATTCTATGGATTTTAGAAGAATTCAAGTTGTTTGTCACAATTTGAAGTCCTTGAGACGGTGTGGTACGTTTATGTGACTGAACAATCTGATGCATTCCGAACTTTTGTGCTATTTGCTTCCCTTCCCGGAGCCTCTATCCTCTGAACTTTTGGTGGTGTCATTAGTGTTTTGACATGCTACCAGCTGCTTTCTGCTAATGAGTAGGCTTCATTGGAACCTGCTTTGTCCTCACCCCCATTTCCCGCCAATGTGCACATGTAACTGACCATTCCTTCAGTTCCTCCATGTACTTTGCTTGGATTTCCTACCATTCTTTCTCAATCATCAGGAAAAATACCCTATAGCCCAGGCACATATGGGTTGTTGTAGGTTATCCTCTGGCAGTTTAAGGCTTCTCAGAAGTCCTGGGCTATATAAGCTGCCCAGGATGCCAAGGGACACCCCCCAAATCCTGTGGAGCCTAAGAGTCCCTGAGGATCCCTGAGGCTTCCCTGAAGATTCCTGGGGATCTTTCAGGTGTCCTGAGGCTTCAATATATAAATGTGAAATAATAATATATACTTTCATCTGTTCTTCTACTCACTCTACTCTATACATTCTACTCTTGTATTGCTTTTAATATACTGTAGCACTGTATTTTATAATATAGCTGTAATAGTATTTCTTCAGTTTTACTAGTCAGTTATCATACATTAAGTACAGTTTATGATAGTAATGTAAGCTCTGTATTGACTTAACATACTTGAGTACAGTATATTTGTGTAGTACAAAGCCTATACATATGTACATAATATATATACAATAAGTTATAATAATATTGTGCATGTTTTAACCATGGGAAAATTTTTTTGATTGTAGACAGTTCACAGTGAGCTCATCATAGCCTGTGAATTGGCCCAAAACCTGGTAGACCTAAGCAACCTAAGCAACTTGTGGTGCCTGAAAGTGCCTGAGGGTCCCTAGGATTTGGCCAATTCCTGGGTGTCCTCAGACTTCTTGTATCTGCCTGGGAAAAAGATGTTTTTTCTGATGATTGCCTCTTTTGAGCCCCCTGGAACTCTCATTGTCTCTCCCTGGTTTCTTTCGGCCTCCGATCTGCTGCCTTCTCTACCGTCTCTTCATGCTAGAACTCGGGATGTTTGGCTTCTGCTCACAGTCTCCACTCTATGAGGAGCGTAATGTGCTTCCATCCACAGTTGAGATACTTCATCAACTCCTCGTTCTGTGCCTACAGCTGACGGCGTGTGGTCTAATATGTCTGGGTACATCCACGGAGCATGGAAAGGACCTGTATATTGTCAAGAAAACTCCAGCCAAGCCCTAATCATCTTCCAAATTTTACAGGGTAAGGATAAATACTTGACATGGAAAAAAATAGCCATATAAAAAGGTTTTGATATGCCGGTATCATGGAATCCCAGTGTCTGTATATTTTAGCAGTGCCCATAAATACCGCCAAGTATCACAACCGGGTTCCGAAACTTACTTTGCACCACAATCAAGCTACTGATGCAGGCGTTCAGGTTCAAAGTTCATAGATCCTCGAGCCTGAATCCGGGCCGTTATGTTGGGCCCAACAGTCACTGAACCGAGCTGGCACCTGAGGTCTGGTTCAGCTCTAACGAGGGCCTACAATCTCAGCCCTCAACTTGCTCCCAGGTAAGGTTATCAATATTGCAGGCTATCAAGAATTCATTTTTCATTCTCATACAAAGACATTTAACTTCTGGACCGGAAAGCTGCACAAGCTGTAAGCCAGCTTTACGAGCCGGCTAATGGCCAGCGGAGCCTTGGCAGCATTAAGTAGAGGCATTACTATCATGGTTTATATATGGAACAAGCAGCCCTTTCTTGGATCGCAGCCGCAATATCTTCGGACCTGCACTCAAAAGCGACTTTGTACGGCTCTGGATAGCTATACGTTGGTTGCAGTTAATTAAAGTATATGTACAGAGAGTTTCAACTTACGAAACAAGCCCAGATTTATATTCAGGATTGAGAGGGGTGTTATTATCACCTGGGGACTCTTTGACATTGAATATGGCCATAAGTCCTGATACAAGTAAGAACAAATTGTTTTCTCCTAAGAAGCGCCCGGGGCAAACTCTGGCAATTTTATTAATGTACTCCTCGAATGGCCAACCTTGCAATTGCTAATGCCTCCTACCTGCGTCCAAATCCAAAGGCATATGAGGCAGGGTCAATTGCGGTTTCCTTAACGTGCTCCTTCATATGACGTTCAGGTGCAAACCGGGAGCTCGGAATGCCACTTTTTTCATCTACGGAAACTGCCCTATATCATGTCTTATTTTAGAGGAGGAAGAGGAAAGAACCAAGGAAAGAATACCAAACATTGGGCAAAACAATGGTATCCTTGGGTATTATATAACCTGTCATCCATTATCTCAATCTCGATATCTCTATAAACGGAAACGATATACCTTTATACTCCACACTGTGTCTAGTCTTTCTTGCAAGGCTAAGAGGGAGAGCGGGACGCCAGCGTAAAACTTCCTTGAGCGACGCTTCGGTGTACGGCATATTGGGACGATCTCGCAAAGTAGGCAACCGTCCACCTCCGGTAATAGCGTCAACTTCTTGCTGTATCTTTTTTTGAACATTCGGGAAGCGGGCCATTGCCAGGATGAATGAAAGTATTGAGGCAAACGTCTGCGGAGCTCGGCTTTAGTTTCGTACTTCTTCTAGAGTGGAAAGGAGTTACTTGCACTTTCACCCCCAGCTAGGATAGATATCAATAACTTAACGAGAGAGAAGGGTGGAAAACACCTTACCACCGTACATTGCACCCGAAGCCCACAGAATTAGATGCTCTTGTTCCGCACTCGATAAACCTCCGGAGTCACTCTCAAAGCTTTCGAAGCAGTCGGAAACAAAGGACGAACGTGCAGCCCCCGCCGCAACTTCTCGTTTGACATGCTCATATGGCCGGCGAACCATCGAGTTGAGAAGAACTCGACCTTGCAAAGCAAAAGAATGGATGGTGTTGAATGGAAACCAAGATGGGATATATCGCACTAGCCTACATTAACTCTTTTTCCTGTACCTACCAAAAATCTTACATGGGGGGAGCAAGTCAACCAGATGTGCACCTGGAACTGTTGACTTGCTAATCATGTCCATGGTCTGTTCCGCCTCGGTGATATACTGCCAATTGTAAAATTAACCAAAACGTTTGTTCACATAATATAATGACATTTTACTCACAATGTCTTCTGCACGCTGAATCGCAATACCATATGTGACCGACATAATGATGCGTCCCGCTGCTCTGCACAAAATTTTAGCAAAGCGAGAAACACAACTGCTGAAGGGTGACGCACAGGCGCAGTTCCTCATAGAAAGTGCTGGGGGAATTGAGAATGCTGCTGAGATACATAGCAACGGCATCCTCCTGTGTAGAACAATACTTCTTCACGGAATCTTGGCTCAATGCAAAATGGCAGAGTTTACGATGTTGCTTCAGCTTTGGGCCATATGGAAGCATCGGTAAGCTCTTTGGATAAAGTGAGAACAGGATTTTCCGACAACCCCACCCCACATACATGTTTTAACCCAATCATTTCACCTATCATTGTGAATGTTGGTCGGTCGGAAAAGGTACTTGCATTATCAGTCAAAAGTTCAGTAATAACTTCCATTGAGCCAAGCACTAGTACACCGCGCCCCAAGGCTTCCGCGTAAACAGTATCCCCTGAGAGATTCAAGTTCATCGCGAGCTGGCCTAATGACAATATCGTATAAATAACCTACCGTACTGTTGATGCCATTCATGAAAGCGAAGCCACATATTTGCACGAGGAAAATGAAGCAAATTTCCAATGAAAGGCCACTTTCGAGGACCTGGCGGCAGTTTCGAGTCCTTGAATCTTATCGCGATATTCCAAATAACGTAAAGCGACGTAGTAAGGAATAGCATCGCGGGCCAACGAAGCCACCGTTGGAGGTCAAGTGCTTGATGCTCTGAAGACATGGGGGGATGGAAGAAAGAGCTGAATACTACCCATTTGATGTTCTCTTTGCTTTACTTAAGCACTGGATTAACATAAGGCCTTGGAGTAATGGCATTAATTTGGCCTCTTAACATGTGAACCGTCTGATGTACAAATATCTCCCGCAATAGGGCGGTTAGTTTGATGTCCCTGTTTACCCGACGAATAGTCTCATGAGGTCCGTTACGGCCGGCTGTATCAAGTTTTTTCAGTCCCCAGTTTTCAATCTTTGCTAAATTGTTTTTGCTTGCTCTATACATTGGGGGGCCACGCCCCTTAAATTGTCCGGAACCGCCATCCGACGACGATCACTACCGAAAGCAACGGTTTATTTTTCTTTGTGTCCGGCGCTTGGAAACCTTCTCAAGATATCAAAAACAAATAAATTCAATGAAAAAGTCAAAACTACGAAACCATATGCTGTATAGCGGGAGGAATCAATCTGGGTCTGATCTATCAATCAGATTGCGACTGATCCGACTGCAAACTGTCGACTGGAGTTGATACCGGACCGAGAGTTGATACTTTATTATCTTTTGAGCACATTTCTCAACTAGTCACCTTCAAAGGTTCATCATCTTTCCCCTTAAGAGGGTTGAAGTGGATACGGAAGTTTTCTTACACCGACGTTGTCAGCATCAACATGTGTATCCTCAATCACCCCTCCAATTCTATAACTCCGCTCAAAGCGGCAATCTAGATTCTCGTATGTAGCGTTATGAAATTTATTAGTACATAGATTGTGTATGTGTCGCTTTGGACAGATTCTAGAATGCCGGTTGAAATGCAGCTTGAAATGGAAATCTGGGTTCCTGTATGGAGGGAAAGCTGCTGTTATGAAATTGAGCTAAGGTAGGGCTCATGCACATTCCACTCATGTCACGTGCTAGCTATGCTGGCCTGAGAATGTAAATACCGCTTGCATTTCCAGCGTAATTGTAAATTGGGGCAGACTGAGATATTTTTAGCGGCATTCCAAAATTTTCTGCACCATCAGATTTTTCAAGAAAAAAAAAACAGTACTGTATACAAAATGGCATTCAAATTTTTCGTTCAAGAGGCAAATACGTGACATGAGCAATTTTGCATGAGCCCTACCTTAACCCTGATGTTAGTGAGTATAACAATGACTAACTAGCCAAATATTAGGGAAGCTTTGACCTTTCACTTTTTTTGTGAAACTTTGACAGGAATAGATAACTTGAACATTACCCAGGAAGCAAACATTTTACTCTGAAGCAATATTTGCCAAGCGGGCGACCTTCCGGGCCACTTTCATGACAACAAAGAGACTTGGTTCACAGCTTGCATTCCTAGAAGGATAAATCTTCCTAGCTCATGACTGTGCTTGCCCTTAGCACATTGGGTGATTTGAAAGTGCAACTTGATCATTTCTACATGCCAGCAAAATTTGAACCTTCTACATCTATTTCACTTTAGGTGGAAATAAATGGTTTTTCAGGTGAATTCAGCCCAAACCTGTGATTGAGATATGATCTGATTGTCAGTGTTAACTCAATAGATTCCATATGGATTTCAACTTTCCCTCTTAAAGATGATGCACATCGATAGAAGCTCAGTGGCAGGGGAAGGATGCGAACATGGGAGCAATGAAATATGGTCATGGTTAAAAACAGACATCAGTCAAGATCAGATTAGATTATAAACCTGACTTTTGCCATTGTCCGACAGCCGATATGTATCTCCAGAAACAAAGATCTCTTCCCCGCTGAACGTGAACTTGACAGTAGATAGGATGACAACGCATGCAGCTGAGTCTCCAAGGGTCTGATTCCGTGATTGTCGTGAGTTGAATTTATGATCAAAATCAAATACTAATAGTATGTTCAAGGCTGTTAGAGTCTGATTGAATTTGGCAATGCTGCACAATATGAAGCCATTCAAGTTGTCTAGGATTTAGGGGGCGTCCCCTGGCCAGCCTGGGTAACCTGGGCTTTAGGGCTTTTTCCTGATGTTCTTGTGAATAGAAATACAATGGTCACTAAATTTATCTGATCAGATCTTTAGCTGTAAGTGGTGGACATCATTCTTAACTGAAATGAGCATTTTCACTGGTTTAGAGTAGCTGAGCCACTTCATATGGTGGGAGAACCAGAATCAGCACAGTGACGGATATTTCGGATTCTGGATCAATGCAACCAAGTATTTCCCTCAGAAGGTTAAGGCATGAAGAGTCCACCGAAGAGGAAAGTCCGGCCGGCCAGCAATGGCGAGACGTGGTCAGGGAGATCAGATTTTCAGGAGAAAGCAGGGCAGACGCAACTTGGCAGAATTTTGAAACTTGAAACTTGTTGAACTAGTTGATTTAGTACTTCGGCAGCTATATGTAGACCGGTAATTCTTTGCCGAGCTCCTGTGACTACGTACTTCCAGTATTCAGACTATCTGCAGACTGCCGCTGTTCCCTCATGGCAGATTACTTTTGCGACTGCAACCAATATGGTAGAATGCTGAAGCACGTATCCAGAATTACCTGGTTTATATGGGGAAAATATCACCTCCGACTGTAGAGCAAGACCAAGGCAGCGCGAAAGAGGATGAAAACCAGTCCATCCAAAAGAACTCAAGTAGATGAAGCTGATATTAATCTCCTTCATTTCTGAGGCCCTGCACTCTCAGAACACTTTTCCAAAGCTTCCTTCATTGCCCGCTTCTCTCCATGGCCGACCGCATGCTCGCCAGGCGATGACTCCTCCAAACGGCCATGGACAACAAGAGACCTCATTTATTAGAAATAGAAGTAGTTTGTTCCGCACAAAAATTATCTCCGCAATGCATGGCTCCATAATGGAAACATCAATTCCAATTCCTTTAAAACTCTCTTGAATTCAGACCAGACACCTGGCGACCACGACTCTCAACAATTCTGTGAGCTGAAATCGTCGGAGCAAACTCCTGGACGAGTACAACATGAGCGAAAACGATGACTTTTGCTGTGGGGCTGACGTCCTTGACGCCATGAAAAGTATAGCATCTGAGCAACCGACACTGTCCTTCTTTTTTTAATGGGGCACAGACTACACATGATTAATACTATGTTATGGACTAGAACATTCCATAAGTTTCCAGTTGACCCAGATTTGCAAAACCGAATGATTATGATCAAGCTGGTTCTTATGGTAGCTTCCACTAGGATTGACTATCGTTGAGAGGGTGCTGCTCTGATGACAAAACATTTTTGTTTTATCGGTATGTTCATCAACAGAGCACACTGACAAATGACAGGCTGGCATCATGACCTCCACACAAAGATGCTACCAAGGTTTTATGGGGATGACATTGAGAACTTTACGGAAACGGAAGATAAGGCAAGGCCGAAGAAGCAAGGTCGCAAGTCCCAGCAGCATCAAAGTGATTGGTCTCATGTTTTATTGATTTTTTCGCTTATTGTTTACTCCGCGTAAATAGCCAATTTGTGCCCTCGTTGGATGTGACCCAGATGACACAGGTATTTTTACAGAACAAGAACAGGGATGGATAATGATTCGTGGTAACTACGGACTATATACATGTACAACAGAAACATAGATGAATCATTCTACCGAGTGGCTGAACAACATTCCATACACTCCCAACTTGAATGCATCTGAACCATTATTCAGCAGAATAGTAGTATATGGGTAATAAAGATTGTGATTTTCGGTTTCACAAAGACGACCCATACGAGCATCACTTTAGATGGATAGCAAGAGCGAGAGCCTACAAGTTCATCAGTTGGAATGAAACTTCATCTCTTCTTTCCCTGATTCAGCCCCAGCTCGATCCTTTAGTAGAAGGTCATGGGCCTCTGGCCTAGGGATGAGCTGAAACTTAAATGGCTTTGGAAATCTGAATAGAAACATTAAATGTCAGTGATTCAACCATGGAGGTGCGCTGCTACTTGGGACGCACGAAATCACACCTGGAGTGGACTCAAGCAGAGGATAGCATGGCTTTCCATTTTGCTCAATTGGAAGTACTTCGAACAATCTCAGAATCTTTGCCACCGCCAGATACACAAATAGGTCCGAGAAACGGGATCCAGGGCAACGTCTATAACTCAGTTAGTTCCACGTAGAAACCATACATGGTGCTCAAAAGGCTTGTTTAGTAGGCGTTTGCTGAGCTAAACCATGCCAGTATCTGGTTCTGCCCAAGAGATACCCGCGGTCAAAGATGCCAACTTCAATCCATCAGGTACAATTGACAGGTCCCTGTGGAAACTGGCTCAACTTGAGGCAAGCAAGTTCCTCAAGCCTTCGGAACACTAAGAAGAGCGGAAGCCTCACCGACGTCCAAATCCATATGTCATAATGCGTGGATCCGCGCTCGGTGAAGTACCTTCAAATCTCGCAGGAGTAAACTCATCCGGATGTGGATACTCCTTATCATCGTGCAGCATTGCCCTGGTCTGGAGTTATTGCGAGTATCATGGAAAACATACAAACGTACCAGACATTCGCCATTACCCAGGACTTCTTTGGAATATAATAACCGTTGTAAATTTGCTCCTCAGTGTTACTGTGCGGCACTAGGCATACTGCCGGATGCATTCTGTGGACCTCCTGAATGATGCAGTCAATGAATGGCAGCAATCTTCTGTCATCGATGGTGGGCAGTCGCTCCAACCCTACGTGGGTGGATATTTCATTAAAAGCTTTGAGCTGAATATCAGGATTCCGCGCCATAAGGCCAATAAAGTTCAGCAGGACGACTGAAAGCTGCTTGAAGTCTGCGAAGTACGTCATAGGGAGAATAATAGCTGCTTACCGTCTCTGTACCCGCTAGATAATTGTGTTCACCGTAAAAACCTGGGATGAGATATGATTTTCGTCGATACTTACCACTGAATAAACTTCCAGCTGCAAACATTACAATTTCTTCCTCTCTGTGACTGGCATTTGATGCAAGTTCACTCAGGCTCCGCTGTACAAAAGACTGCTCCGCCACTCCAGCCATCTGGACAGTAGTGGAAGCATGGAATCACCTTCGAGCCAGAACGGAAGGCCTTGCTTACCATCTTCAGCTTGCACTCCTGATACGGTTCTCTTACAATACGATAGAATATTTGGCGGGCATCTTGCGCCCACTTCTGGAAGCCCGCTCCCGGAAGCCAGGATGGCACCCATTTCACTACGAATTGCATCATTGTCTTTTCTATTCCATAAATAAGAAATGGACCAACAGGCGGGAATGAAGTTGACAGTCCATCTCCCCGGTTGAAGTGCTTCCCCGGTTCTCTCAGAAATAATCCGGGAGAGGGCAAGATATTCCTGATCGGGCTTGTGTCCATATGTAAAACGCGTAATGAGTTCTTGGACAACTCTAGAAAAAAATTAAATGCTCCTGATTGGCACTGACATCATGGTACCCACAATTCCACCACGTGATATCCATTATCTGGGTTTTCCGATAGAGCCCAACACAGTTCAGTTGATTGTTGTTGTAGTAGATAAGCCCACGATTTGGAAAGCGCAACAGGGTTAAGAGATTTATGCAGAATCCTTCTTAGTTTCTTCAGGCGAGGGCCATAATAGGTGAATCCTACATTGCTTCAGAATTGAGCAAAAATGTTATATCAAAAACTACTCGAAACGGGTGTGAACGTGGTGCACTTATGGCGTCCCAGGAGCTCCGCCATTGGCCATAATGGTTTGCAGGAGAATATATTGCTTCGTTTCTCGAACAGATCTGTGACAGCTGATTTGGCATTAAGGACAATGACCGACGTGCCGAAAATGGAGGGTGCCGATATGACTGGACCTAAATCAGTATTAGCATATAAGCCTCAAGTGCAGGCAAAGAAGAAACCTAGTCGCTTTGAACAATCAGCATAAATGCTCCACCGACTCTGTGTGCTTTCATTCAGAGTGCTCACACCTAGACAGAAGGATTCTTTATGGCTATTTAGTCCAAAATTAAATGGCGCACTTGGCGGTAATGGCATTCGCAGTCTTCGATGATATAAACGCAGGAAATTTGCAAGAAGAAAGCAAACTAATAAGGTGCATATGTGCATGACTGTCGTTCTATGTTGCAGAAGGAACTGGAGACAGGGCCACAATTTGACGGTCGGGTATCCAGTAATATATATTATTAAGGATTACCATGGCATGG
Organism: Collybiopsis luxurians FD-317 M1; assembly: GCA_000827265.1. Taxonomy (NCBI): domain Eukaryota; kingdom Fungi; phylum Basidiomycota; class Agaricomycetes; order Agaricales; family Omphalotaceae; genus Collybiopsis; species Collybiopsis luxurians. The sequence continues at coordinate 93,341 of KN834841.1, forward strand.
GAAGATCGGTTCCACAGCTTGAGGGTACAGATGTTTGAGAACCGACCAGGACGCACATTTAATGTGGCATTTGTAAAAGTTCTGATATACTTAGACGTTTCAAGAAAGTTTTGCAATTCTGATTTTTTCAATAATTGCATTTGTTTACATCATACATTTGGAGTCCTTGGCCTACCAGATTTTATGGAAATACTATCCGACGACGCCGCTTGGGGGTCCAATCATTATTAAAATCAACAGTTTGTCCTTTCCGTATTGGCTTTGTGTCCGGAGCTTGGATTGATATGAACCCTATACAAATAAACATGACGAAAATGTCAGAGCTCCAGTACATATTAATAAAGCACGGCTGTCCACAAGTTATTTTAGTCAGATGTCAAGATCCGGCCGTACGGACGGTTGTACAGTGTGCTATATGATCCAATACTGTATTGAGCTCACAGTGCATTTCATTGTTCAATGCCTTGAAGCGGCAATATAATGGATCATTCACTGGCACCTTTGAGCTTTTGAGAGGTAAACCTGTTCTTGAAGTTGCAAATCTTGCGGGATGCTCTGAGAGGACAGTCTGGCACTACATGACGAGCCTGTATCTCTGAGGGTGCCTTCAGTGGATGACTTCCCGTAGGCATCAATTGTCGAAAATCTTGCAATTAATCGATTCGGAATGCTCGGGTAGTGCTCCGAGTGCTGAAGTTTGAAATTTGAGAGGCGTCGTAAACTTTAAATCTACGAAGGGGTCAGGACCCCTTCGTAGATTTTTTTCAGCCTTCGATGACGTTTCCTAGCCCATTTTTGGATACTCCGGTGACGTTTCCACACGCATCGACTCAAGCCGAGTAGGTCCGAGCGATTTGGGATCAACAAAATCAGGTGAGCGTGATACTTGACTTCAGCGTTGGCGGGAATGATAAGGCAAATAACTTCACTCATAATCTAATTTCCAATAAGTGCCGGATTGTTTATTGGAAGCTTTAGTTTCTACGGGAAGTCGTCCAGTAACAAGGAGAGGGCTATGCGTATGCCCCGGATCATATAGCAAATGCAAATAAACAACGGTTGAAAACCTCGATCTGCAAAACTTTATGCAAATGACTGTACGACATAAATGATAAGTGCTTTCTATTCCCATGGCGAATCACGTATTGGTTGACCTTACAGTCACACCGCCTATTCTTTCATTTCACCTGTGGTACAAAAATAATTGGAGAGATTGCACCAAGTTAAAAGTCCGGCCGAAATACAATGGGGTACTTATGGTAAATTCTGGGAAATCTAGGCTTACCTGGGAAGACATGGTTCGGAGTCGGACCGATAGGTTCTTTATGACGTTTTCTGAATTGTGAATTTTTCTGTTTTGCTTTTTTTTTCAAAATACATTCTGAGTCAGATCTTCGAAACTCTAGCCTCTTATTTCAGGTCAGGTTTCTCCAGTAAGTATTGGAAGATATTGGATAGTTTCCGAAATACTGGAGGCGTTCGCAGTCATTGTCAACTATAGAAAGCTGAATTTAATTTGACCTTTGACGGCTTTGCATTGCCACATGCTGTGCGATGTCCGCCAAATGCTCAGTAAAGGGCATAATTTAAAGAAAATCTAGTATTACTGTGTATTGTTAAAATATTGGAAGTTCGGGCTCCGAGCAACTCTCATATGGGCTCCTTAGAGCCAGATTCAGGATATAAGTATGCTGTCCAAAAATTTTTGATACTTTTCTACCCCATTGCGCGCGGAATCCATTATATTTCTCCTCCGATTCGTATTGAAAGGCCTCACTCGGTTTGGACTGATCCGGATCATGTAGTGTAATAGCAAAGTGATCAGTCTGGATTTAGAAGTACGGGAGGACCTCAGAAACACTGGTATTCAGACGCTTATTGATAGGAAAAGCAAACCAAATGATCCAAGTACTATTATGATTGTAAAATCAGATGCCGCCATGCAATCCGGGCCGGTTTATTGCGCTCGAGCCCTACAGCTATTTACCGAGTGAAAAACTGACCGTGGGGGCCATTTGCAGATTCAGCGTAAGAAATAAGAGTTACGATGAAGGGGCGGAGACAAGAGAAATTGTAATTGAGGAAGCAGTGAAACTGAATTGCAGTGAAGAAGGAAATAGGGAAAGAGTGTGAATGTAGCTAGGAGGGCTATGACAAGGCATATGCCAGTACAATGAGTTTCAAAAAGCATGGACTGTAATTGATAAGAAACACTTCTCAGAATATCTTGAAGTAGCATGATAATCCAAATGGTTTCAAATAGTCTGAGTATTACCGCACCACTGGCAGTACAGAGTTAAACTCGATGACTCTGATGATGGATACTCGCAACCCACTAGCTTTAGCTCACCTCTCATTGATGATCTTGCTCAACTCCACAGAAAGCATTACATCAATGACTGGTGGACTATTGAGAAGTGAAGTAACCATCTTTTCCTACTCATGACCAACTGGAAAGCTGAATTGCCAGAGATTTTCTGTGAATACCAGTGAGTCATGAGTTGCTTGTGGCTATTGAAGATGATCCTGTCTTCTTCAACAACTCTGATACTGCTAAGCAGATTCCTACTTAGTACCAGCTGGCCATTGCTTTACACTTGTTCAAACACTTTGGGAATGGAGTTTGTTAGGACCTTTACTACCTTTGTTGTTAGAAGCTTGTAGCAGGTTCAATGAATAGAAAGTATTTTATTATACCACAGCCGAGACAGAATATGCGATGGGGAGTCGCTACGTACGACAGGTGAACAAGTCCTGTACGGTTTTGGTATTGGATGTGGAGGAATGATCCTCGAGTGTCGAATAGAAAATCTAGTAGCTCGGTGCAACTAGAAATAGTATATTGAAAGAACTCATTAAGACGGTATTAACGAGGATTGACTCGGGAGGTTTGTGACTCGGTGTCTGTTTACCCTACGAGACAGAATATTCAAAAGGCTACGGCAGTCGAATAGTCTTGTCGATCAGTTCAACAAGTGAGAAGTGGATATGCCAGTGACTCGGTGTCAGTGGGGTTTGCTCAACTTGGTGTTAAGCAGAATAATATTATAGACTAGTGAACAAGAGAACAGAAACAACACAGATCAAGATAGTTCAGGTAATAACAGCATTGTCATGAGAGATGTAGGTACAAGGCTTTTATACTCTGCGGGAAGACATGTGGTCTTGTGAATAGAAGTTTGGAATGAGCAACTGGTTAGTCCGCCTCGCGAAATGCATGTCAGATTTGGAGAGCCGAATTGATTGGTAAGACTATTATTGAGTTGTGTGGTGAGTGTAGTGGTTGGAAAGAGCGGAAAAAATAGCGTAGGGCATAACATTACCCCCCCCCAAGGGCCTTGAGCCCTCGAAAGGACACGTAGCTTTTGATGCAACACGGTGTTGTGACTGCCATGCTGTCAGATTGAGTTTTCGATGTGCCGGCTGCTGAATTTCAATTGAAAACTCTAAATCCGAAGCTCTTATAAAGCTGGCACTCTGGGTTTTTGAGTCAATTTCTTCTTTTCCTCTTACCACTATGTCATCTTCTCAAGCATTTTCTGACCAGCCTATCGCATCATCAAGTGCTTCAGGAGGGTTGCAACCCCGACTGATTATCAAAATTCTGCAGTCCCTTCAATCGGCGTCCATGGTTCCATTTTCCAACGCTCTTCCCTCTGCTCCCCCAGCAGCCAAGAAGATGCGACATGTGGCCTTTGAGTGCAGTACACATCTCAGCTATCCCTCGATTTCTATTACGGATCGCATTCCCTCTATCCTTCCTACCGGTCTCCAGCCCATCTACAAAGATGCGTATCTCGCCAATTCGAGTCCTGAGGTCTTGGATAGGGTAGCTGCTGATAAGTGGAAGGACATTTTCAGACATTACCCATCTTGCAAATACTGCGCATCGCATAACCTTCAATCCACTTGCTCCCTTCGCCCCAATTCCTTGTCCTGTGCCACTTGCGAAGCGAACTATCCTTCTAGCAAGAAGTTCTGTTCCTTCAAGAGTGTCTTTTGACTCCTCCAGTTCCATATCCTTGCCAAACTCCCCCTCATTGTTGCATATTGTTTTGTCTCAAGTTGGGGATTATTTACTATTCGGGACAAGGAATGGACTGCTTTAACGATGGGGTTACAAAATGTTCCTTACTATGGTAGTCATCCTGAGGAGTTAGGATTGTCATTGGATAGACCGAAGGTTCCGGAAGGCAAAAGAAAAGCAGGTAAGTCCAGTGTATCTGTGATAGGATAAGTGCTCATCATCATTCTAGTTGTCTCTTCGACTGCCTTTTGCAAGAGTCAGCTCCTTTGGCAAGAGAGGGAGCTTCTAGGGGAGCCGAGTCGCGAGCAAGTTGTTCCGGCTCCGTCTCACAAAGGAAAGGAGGTCATTCGTGACCCCATAGATATTGATGTTGAGATGGAGGCTCCCGACGCTATGGAATCCATGGAATTGGACTACCTGGAGGAGGTCCCTTCCACCTCTGCTCTTGTTCCTGCAGCACCTGCTCCCGCTCCAATGAAGCCTGCAGTCATAAGGAAAGTCAACGATAGGCGATCTTATCATGAGGTTTCCAGTTTGAAAACTTGGTTTTTTGAACCTCTCATCAAACCGGTTCCTTCTGACGGTACTATCCCATCTCGAGATGACAGTAAGTTTTTCTTTTTGAGCATTGTTTTTTTTTTTTACTTCATACAGTCATCTTAACTAACTCCATTTCTAGTGATTCGCGCTGCGATTGAACACATCATTATGTGAGTTGCTGAGCTGTTGTCCAGTTGCGGTAAGGTAATGATGGAGCAAGATCTCTGGGCTTTGGCAGATGGATTGGTTCAAGGCATTTTTAATGATCTCGAGGAGCAAATGGTGAGTAACTCCTTCATTTCCGGCCTTTCGTTGTATCACTAATTGTTTCTGCGTCCCCTTCATAGAAACATCCCTCTTCCAAACCTCCCGCCCCTTTCTCGAATTCCGGGTTAACCCAGTTCATCGAGTCTCTCTCAATGATCAATTTATCCTCCGCCAATATCATTGATGCTCAGCAAGATGAGCTCCTCCAAGCCTATCGGGAGTATCAAGCTTTGTTGCAGAAGTCGGATCGTTTGGAGACTGAGAATCTCCATTTGCAGGAACAGGTGTCTTCGCGGGATGGTCAGTTGGAGGAGAAGGATGAGGAGCTAACTCGTCTGAAATCCTTCGTGAGGCATTTCAAGGGCGACGTTCCATCATCAGTGAGTTTCTTCCTCCTTGTTTGACTGACTTAGGATTTAATGGAATTTTTTGTAGGAGATTCAGCAATTGAGAGAGGCGTTGGAGGGGCAAAAGAGTGAGATCAAGAGTTTGAAGAAGAAATTGGCTGCCAGTGAAGAGACCCATTGAGTCGCAGCAGAAGAGTCGAAGTCACGAGATGAAGAACTCGCCCAGCTTTGGCAGCTTTTTGAGTCAGTTCGAGGGCAGTTTGCTGCTGCCTCGCCTTCAAAACCTTCTTCTAGTAGTTCGTAGGACTTTTGGCTTGTAAACTTCTTGTATCTAGGTAGCTCCCTCCTATTCTGAAATTCTTCTTTTTGTACTTCCTTCTGAATTAAATCCTTTCTTTCTTTTTTGGGCCCCTCCTTTGTATGAATAAGAAATTGCCCTGGGTTCAAAATAAGAGATCTCCTGAGAATTGAAGTATTCAAAAATTTTCCATGAGGCGTATGCATGTGGTTGCACATTTCATCCCTATTTAGGCTCGTATTGGGCATCCTTGTTTCAATAAAAGGGCACTTTTCGAGACTATTTCCCTATCCTCATTTCGAGATCCTCCCTTGTCATGGCTTCCCCTTCTCCCTTTGACTCTGCTTCATTCCTAGATCATCTCGCTGATGCTGCTGAGAGTATTTCTCAAGTTGTATCTGATCAGGACGTCCTTGTGAACCAAGCTCATTGTGAGTTTGGGCAACTGCAGAGGGTTGTCGAGGGTCAATCCGATGAGATTCACAAGTTGTGAGAACTCTTGAGTTGAACCACGCAGGAATTTGAAGAGAAGATGCTCGAGTTGTCTGTATGTCTTTTCGACTTGTCGTAGGGTTTCCATGGCTCACTGATCCTTCCTAGCGAGACGCCCAGGAAATCAGATATCTTCATGAAACTGCTGAAGTGACCATTAAGGAGCAAGATTGGGTTATTAAGGAGTTGCGAGACTCTCTCGTCGAGTCCCACAACCTCCAACTTGCTGCTGAAGCTTTGGCCCAGGGGTGTGGAGTTGAATTATCTCAATTTCACGGCGTTTATGAGGAGCTTCGTTGTCTCTTGAATATTGGAGATCTGTCCTTGGAACCAGTGACTACTAGCACCGTTGCCCCTATGGACGTATGGGGTGGTCCTTCCTCTGACTCCTTTGCTTTTGAGATGAAGAGTGACTCCACTCCCGATTCCCTATCCAATTTCGTTCCTTCTCTCGATACCACTTCCCTTCCCAGTACTCTCGTCGAGACTCGCAATACATCTCCTGTAGTGATCTTTTTGTCTGGTCACCCTAATGCCTACTTTGTTCGCACCGGGGAGGATCCTTTGACCTATTCGTTGGTCGAAAAGAATGAAGATGAATTGGCAGATCCCAGCCTCCATATGGCTCTGTCCTTGCAGGATATACGGGAGCAGATGGAGATTGAGTGTGTTGAAGATTTATATGCCCAGGAACTGGAGGAAGTATTTGGAATCCCTTTTGACATTCGAGCTGAACATGACAAATTAAGCGAGTCGTCCTTTGACTAGTCCTTCCGTTCCAGCCTTCTGTACCTGTATATCCCAATCTATGCCCACTGTATGCTTTATTTCCCTGAAATGGAATTATGAATTTGTTATGATTTTTGATAATAATAGAGAGAAACGTGTCGAGAAATTGGAAACAAAAACTTGAAGTATTGCTTTTACCCCCCCTTTAAGGTTGAGGTTTCGATTTTGAGAGTCATTTCTCCTGATTAAATGACAGCTTCAGCTGCTTGTCTCAACTCCCTTTCCTCCTCATCTTGCAGGGCTAGGCTTTTGAGTTCTTTGAGGAGCTCGAGAGGTAACTTTTGTTTCCTCAGATGTGCTTTCTCCCACTCGCGAATCAAATCAATACTTCCTACCATACCTTTCCAGGGAATCCAGGACTCCTCATCATACCCTTTCCATTTGATTAAATACTGGATTCCTCTGTCCGTTTCTCCCATTGGATGACTGTCTTTTATCAACTCGACTTCATATTCCGGTTCCCCTTTAATGAAGATTGGTGGAGGTGGCGATACGACTCACTGGAAAGGATCGGTGTGGTGGGGTTTTAGTCTATTGACATGGAATACATTGTGGATTCATTGTAGGTCCCCCGGTAACTCGAGTCGATACACATGAGATCCTATTTTATCGAGTATCATATAGGGTCCTGTCCACTTGTGATCCAATTTCTTGGTAGGTCTTCTTGTTCAGATGTTACCCATGTCCAGCCAGACTTAGTTGCCCTTTTTCCAATCAGGATTTCTGGCACGGTGGCGATTGAACTGATTCGCTGCTGCCTCATTCGCTTCGTATATTTGTTGTTTCAAATATTTGTGTATTTCTTTTAATTCAGTAGCATACTGGTTTGCTTCCAAGTCGTTCACCTTTGATAGGTTAATTGAAAGTTTTGGATGGTATCCTTTATTCGCAAAGAAGGGTATTAATCCTGTAGTTGAATGGGGAGTGTTGTTGTATACAAATTCTGCAATAGGTAATAAGGCATCCCAGTCATCTTGGTCATAAGATGTATAGATTCTTAGGTATCCTTCGAGGCTTTGATTAGTTCTCTCTGTCTGCCCATCTGTTTGAGGGTGATATGCTGTCAAGAGACGAGACTCGATACCAAGTATCTTACACAATTCCTTCCAAAACTGGGAGATGAACAAGCTTCCCTGATCCGAGACAATATCCACTGGTAGCCCATGTTTTGAGAATACATTTTTGAGGAATAGTCTTGTGAAATCCTTTGCAGTGTCTGTCGTGTGACAGGGAATATAGATGGCTTGTTTTGTGAGCCGATCTACTACTACTAGGATTGCGTCAAATTGTTCCTTTCCTGCTTTCGGGAGTTGAACTATATGGTCCATCAAAATTGAGCTCCAGGGTCTTTGCCCAATGGGTAGAGGTTTCAGATTCCCATATTGGAGAGTTCTTCTAGCCTTGGATCTTATACAAGTATGGCAGCTTTGTACATAGTGATGTACATCCTTGCTGCTTCCTTTCCAAAAGAACAACTGATTGAGTATCTTTTTTGTTTCTTCTCACCCGGATGTCCTCTGAGTGCGTGATCGTGATAGGCAGATAGTACATCTCATCGAAGGTTTGTGTCGTTAGGGACATATATACGACCTTGTCATTTAAGTAACCCATTTTCGAATACCACATTTTTAATCTTCCCTTCTCGAATCTGCTTTATGGTGTCTCACATGAATTCATCTTGTTCCGCCTTTCGAATCTGTTCTAATAACAAATCCTCATTCAAAAGCAATGCTGCATTGAGTTGTTCTGGAGGAATCAATATTTGCTCTCTTCCTGCTCTAGCAGAGTCCCTATCAATTCCTTTCTTGGTATACATCTGCTCGTCTCAT